>JABUQX010086887.1:0-5000 GCA_015478945.1 Trachelipus rathkii
TGTTGTACTTCGTTCAGTTCGGGGTAGGTGTTTAACCGTTTTCGCATTTATCATGAAAACGCTTTCGTTTTTCATCCATCCATATTATTATTATTATTATTATTATTATTATTATTATTATTATTATTATTATTATTATTATTATTATTATTATAAAATTTTACCATTTAGAGAATATCTTTTAATATATATATATATATATATACTATATATATATATACCTTAACCTTAAAAAAACATATATATGTATATATATACTATATATATATCTTCTATATGTATACATATACATACCATATATATCACTTTATTTTTTAATTTTAAACAATGGAATTTTATGCTTAGATTTATAAAAAAAAGTATGATGTGCTGTGTAAATATATATGTATATTATATATATATAATAACAATATAACATATATGTAATATATATATGTATATACTCACATATATATATTATATATAATATATATATATATCTATATATATATAACATACATCATATATATACTGCTGCTGCTGCTATGCTACTCAACTACTATAAATTATATTTTCTCACATCATATCAAGAAAATTTTAGAAAATCTGGAATTTAGAATAAATTTTAAATTCTAATTATTTTAATTATCCAATTTTTACTTTCAACTTTAGGAAAATATATTAAAGCAATAAAAATAAATCGCAAAATAGTAAATAAATAAATATAAATAAAAAGCAAATTGATAAAAAAAGTTTAAGTTCTTTGATTTATTAAATAATAACAGAAAATTTTAACCAGTGCACAAAAAATTGTTTTTTTTGATATGCTCTCTCTCTCTCTCTCTCTCTCTCTCTCTCTCTCTCTCTCTCTCTCTCTCTCTCTCTCTCTCTCTCTCTCTCTCTCTCTCTCTCTCGTTGAAGGGCACTATTTTGTCTACCTGTAGGGACAGCAGACTCCCTTTGAAGGGCTCCTTTCAAAACAAAAACAACAACAGAAAAAACTTCAACGAAAACGGTCATCACCTTCAGAGCTGCATCGATATAAGAAAATATTTGCAACGATTAAAAAATTAAATGCAACCAAATAGTGTTTACGTAAATTTAAGTGACTAAATAATTCTGATTAAGCTAGAGAAGGGAACTTTGCTAGAACAAACTAGGTAATATGTATATACCATATACTTATATACATATATATATGTATATATATATATACTACTGCTCTTATATATATATATACTTTTATATATATATAATATATATAGCATAATAATAAATATATATACTTTTATATATATATCTCTTCTTATATATACTTTCTATATATATATATATATATATATATATATATATAGAGAAAAGATGGATTAAGTCCAGTAAGGAACATGCCTGGGGGGAAGATGTGGGTTGGGGCGAGAAAGGGCCTCTTAATAGGGTGAATGGCAGGGGTTTTGTGAGGGTATAGTTGAGGCCCACCTGGCAGGCCAAAGTGGAACCCCACACGACAGGTCTGATGCCATTGTGAGAATCTGTTGCGATCCCGTGGAGCTCTAAGGTGGATTTTCTGACTGAGAGTTTCACTAATAGGTATAGAGTGGGCAGTAAAGGCTGGGTTTTCTTTTTCGACATGTCACTATCCTTCTAATACTTTTTGTTTCCGGTGCAGTAATGTCACGCACCTTACCCCCCAGTCTTAGGAAGGAAGGTGGATGATATAGTATGTATATATATATATATATATATATATATATATATATACTATATATTATATCTATATATATATATATATATATATATATATATATATATCTTTCTTGCTCTTCTTAATATATATATGTAACCTTATATATCCTATATATATATATATATATGACCACATGTTGACATAAGGAGGGCTATGCTGATCTAAAACATTCCTTTCTACTCTGTGTCCAAAAGTGTTTTTTTTTTTAGTTAGTTTTTTTTTAGTTTTTTAGTTTTTAACCTTACTTACAGACACGAACGACAAGTCTCCCCTCAGCTTGCCTCTTGCCTCCCACTACATCTTTGCATACAACACTTTACACCTCAACATTTACTTTATTCTTCAGCTACGTAAATATGGCTGGAAATCCATGTGACCTAAAATCTACCTCTCACACAGTTCTTTCCAATTTTCCAATACCCTTGGAAATAGTAACCTGTGGTTGTAGAGGGTACTGTGAGGTACTACAAAAACACTAAAATTAAAGCTTTAATATCATTATCTTTATTATTATTATTATTATTATTGTATTATTATTATTATTATTATTATATATATATATATATATAATTTATGTTTTATATATATATATATATATATATATATATATATATATATATATATATATATATATATATATATATATATATATATATATATATATATATATATATATATATACTATACTATATATATATATATATATATATATATATATATATATATATTTTTATTACCTATATATATATATTATATATATATATATATATATATATATAATTCTTATTGAGCTTTATATAAAGTTATATTAAAATTTTGCACTACTCAGTTTCCTTTTAATGCGTTTGTTTATTCATTCTTATGGGGTACGCTTTACATAGTAGGTCAATTTATTCGCAAAGTTCTTCTTGTTAAGGTAGAATTTGAGTCGTTTGGTTTCATCAGGTCAACCCAATCCTACCATCTCTCTACCACCGTCTTAATTTACCTGTTAAATTTATTATATTACCTTCAGGAAACTATTTTACTATTACAATGAATACTACACTACTATTTTAGAAATAGTAGTTCATTGTAATAGTAGTGTTCACTATTATAATGAGCACTACTATTTCTAAAGTCTTGAGCTTCAGGGTATGTCATTTGAGGACAAATGGTTGTTCATAAACCATTATTCTGGACTACATTTTTTTCTGGTGGGTCTCAGGTCCCTTTTACCAATGATATATATATATATATATATATATATATATACTATATATATATATATATATATATATACTACTAAAACAAGATAACCTTAACTAATAATATATATATATATCTATATATATATATATATATATATATATATACTATATATATATATATATACATCGCAGTGAAAGAATAAAAACAAAGAAAGGAAATTGTCAGTGTTAAAATAATTAATTTTAATAGAGGATTCTCTTCATCTTTTTAACACTTAGCCTCACTTGATTAATGTGTGATATTTTGAGGAGAAAAAACAGAGCCTCTCGGGAGCTAGCGCAGTATGTCTGTCTTGACACTTTAAAGAGAAAATATGAAGAACCAAAATTAAAACACTCATTATAGAATATTGGAACTTTTCCAGATTTTTCCCTACACTTTTTAAGTCATTAAAAGAAATAGCATATATATATATATATATATATATATATACTCTCTTATATATATATATATATATATATATATATATATATATATATATACTCTTTCTCTATATATATATATATATATGTATATGCTCTTTCTTCTTTATCTTCACTGTAACTAACTGTGTATATAATAATAATATACATATAACTCTTACTCTTTGCTTTCTTAATATATATATAACTAATATGTATGTAATAACCCCATATATATATATATATATATGTATATATAACAATAATATATATAATATATAATACATATATAATATATATTATAATATTATAATATATATATATACTCTATTATATATATATACTATATATATAATATATTATTATATATATATGTAATTCATCTCTATATAATAATATATATAATATATATATATATATTCTTACGGGTTTGAATAGCAACAAAAAATCTTGGTTTATTTATTAAAAAAAATTAACCAACATATTTATAGGAGATATAAATAATTTTCCATCAGGAGTAAGTTGTTAAAATGGAAATATTTAAAAGAATAATAATATAATCGCATTAATAAACGTAATTGGATCTGATCTGACATTTTGAAAATATGTTATTGAAATTTTCATAAGAGCTGCAAAAAGATCCAAATTCATAATATTTCAAAGCACGATATACAGTAAAATAGTTGCTGAAAGTTGCCAAAAGTACGAGGTTCTATAAGAGTAGTCAGTTTGAGTCATATTGATTCTTTGGTAGTGAAGATGAGTTTGTGCTTATACATGACCTGTTCCTTATAAAATTGACCGGAAAATGGGTCGGTTTGGACGATAACAGATAATTTGAGAATTATTTTTCGGCATTTTGGACAAGGGGAAATTTTGTTTAATGCCCTGTCGGCCCATTTTCTCTCGACCCATTTTTCTGTCGATGATTTGAGATAGTCCTCCTTACACATTCTATTACACCTAAATATAATACGACTTATTTTCTACACATATGTAAATTAATTTCATCTAAAAAAAAAAAAAACACGATATGACAATCCCGAAAGGCAACAAATGTTATTTGGTATTTTAGTATTTATAGGAAGGCGATAATATAAATAATTAATATAACTATAGTATAAATATAAATACCATTAAAACTATAAACATTTAATGTACAAAAATGGTATTACGAATTATTTGGAGTTTTTTTTTATTTTTTTTTTTAATATTTTATTGGATCTTATGAGTTTCATGGTGCAGATAAATGCTTTTTTTAACTTTTTTTTTCATATATTGTTAGTATATGATACTAGTAATTAATTAAGATGCTGATGAGAAAGATTCGAAATTTGAAAATATTAAAAATTTAATAATAAAGTAAGCAAAAACGTTCATTTTGCGTCAGAAAGATAAAGCATTTTAGTGTTAATACGTGAAAGAATTTAAGGTAGTTTAAAAAATAATGTTTCTGGGTAAAATATGTTCCGTATTGGTTTTTTTCACAAATAGATTTTGTGTATGTATACATGACAAAACATATAACCTGAACTTAGTTCAGGGCTATAAAACGCAACCTAACCTATAAGGATCGTCGATGCAGTAAATTTCGACATAACCTACATGGATCCGTAACAGCTTTT
>JABUQX010086887.1:10000-17500 GCA_015478945.1 Trachelipus rathkii
AGATTAATGACTCATCAACAGTGAGAGTGAAATAATTCATAATAATGATGATAATAACAGGAATGATTATAATAATTGAAGTAAATAACTTACAGTTTATAACATATTAATTTATTAATGATTTATTAATTTATTAACTTATTAATTTATTAATGATTTATTAAATTTGAATATAAAATATTAAACAAATAATGTGAATCATAATAATGGTTAGAAAAAAATGCTGAGTGAAATATTATAACATTGCTTACGTCATAAATGAATAATTATTATTATATGATTTATAATAATATGGTTCAAACAGGTATTAATAAAGGGACCTATACCCAAATGCTCGACACGGAAAATGCTGTCATTTGTATAAAAAAAAATAAAAAAATAAAAATCTGGTGATTTACAGTTTCTATAACGAATCCAACAAAACTTAACTTTTAACTTAACTTTTAACTTAACTTTTAACTTAAATTTTAACTTAACTTTTAACTTAACTTTCAACTTTTAAATTAACTTTTAACTTTTAACTTAACTTAACTTTTAACTTTACTTTTAACTTTACTTTTAACTTAACTTTTAACTTAACCTTTTAACTTAGCACTATTAATTAACTTATAACTTAACTTAACTTTAATTTTAACTTAACTTAACTTTTAACTTAACTTCTAACCTAACCTAACGCCTGCGGCGGGCTGTACAGGAAATTTTTTGATGTTGCGTCGACCCATTTGGGCTAGTCCCTTAATAAAGTTCAAAACGAGCTTCTGTTTAGTTGGTATATTCTGTAAAAGAGATGAATCGTTGAAACTTTTAGTTAATAATCCTAACAATTAAATCTTTTCACTTTTATTACATAGTATTAACAAAGATCATACAACTAAACCCTAATTATCAAGTTCTTCAGAGTCTTTAAAAATAATAATAATAATAATAATAATAATAATAATAATAATAATAATAATAATAATAATAATAATAATAATAATAATAATAATAATAATAATAATAATAATAATAATAATAATAATAATAATAATAATAATAATAATAATAATAATAATAATAATAATAATAATAATAATAATATCAGAAATCTTTAAAGACATAATAATAATAATAATAATAATAATAATAATAATAATAATAATAATAATAATAATATCAATAATTAAAGACATAATATAATAATAATAATAATAATAATAATAATAATAATAATAATAATAATAATAATAATAATAATCACCATAATTTCTATTCGATAATTTTCCTTACGATCTCCAGTTTGCATAAACTTAACCTTTCGTCTGTGTGTCTTTTTAGTTTAACAAAATCCTTTGTGCGTTATAAATTTCTCATACCTACACGGCCTGTGTGCTTTTTGCACACAACCCACACACTATGAATAGAGAAGTTTTAATTCATCCCTTACTAGGAATAAAGAAGTTTTAATTCATTTCTTACTAGGAATAGAGAAGTTTTAATTCATTTCTTACTAGGAATAGAGAAGTTTTAATTCATCCCTTACTATGAATAGAGAAGTTTTAATTCATCCTTTACTAGGAATAAAGAAGTTTTAATTCATTTCTTACTAGGAATAGAGAAGTTTTAATTCATTCCTTACTAGGAATAGAGAAGTTTTAATTCATTTCTTACTAGGAATAGAGAAGTTTTAATTCATTTCTTACTAGGAATAGAGAAGTTTTAATTCATTCCTTACTAGGAATAGAGAAGTTTTAATTCATCCCTTACTAGGAATAGAGAAGTTTTAATTCATTTCTTACTAGGAATAGAGAAGTTTTAATTCATTCCTTACTATGAATAGAGAAGTTTTAATTCATCCTTTACTAGGAATAAAGAAGTTTTAATTCATTTCTTACTAGGAATAGAGAAGTTTTAATTCATTCCTTACTAGGAATAGAGAAGTTTTAATTCATTCCTTACTAGGAATAGAGAAGTTTTAATTCATTCCTTACTAGGAATAGAGAAGTTTTAATTCATCCCTTACTAGGAATAGAGAAGTTTTAATTCATTTCTTACTAGGAATAGAGAAGTTTTAATTCATTTCTTACTAGGAATAGAGAAGTTTTAATTCATTTCTTACTAGGAATAGAGAAGTTTTAATTCATTCCTTACTAGGAATAGAGAAGTTTTAATTCATTCCTTACTAGGAATAGAGAAGTTTTAATTCATTCCTTACTAGGAATAGAGAAGTTTTAATTCATTCCTTACTAGGAATAGAGAAGTTTTAATTCATCCCTTACTAGGAATAGAGAAGTTTTAATTCATTTCTTACTAGGAATAGAGAAGTTTTAATTCATCCCTTACTAGGAATAAAGAAGTTTTAATTCATTTCTTACTAGGAATAGAGAAGTTTTAATTCATTTCTTACTAGGAATAGAGAAGTTTTAATTCATCCCTTACTAGGAATAAAGAAGTTTTAATTCATTTCTTACTAGGAATAGAGAAGTTTTAATTCATTTCTTACTAGGAATAGAGAAGTTTTAATTCATCCCTTACTAGGAATAAAGAAGTTTTAATTCATTTCTTACTAGGAATAGAGAAGTTATAATTCATTATCATTACTAAATATCTTATTTATAATTATATAAATTATTACTATTATATCATAAACGAGACATTAACTTAAAATTGTATTAAAATGTCGCTTTAAACTTAATATAATTTAAAATACTTTTTGTCCCAAAGTTTAATCTTAACTTTATTATATTGTAATTTAAAATTATTCTCCTTTCTTAATTTTTACCCTGAAAACGATGTACAAAGTTGGAGGACGAAGAGAGTCACGAGAAGAATATTAAAATATAAATAAAACTTTTTTTCTTTTCTTTTCTTCTTTACTTTTAAGTTATTCTCTGGAATAATATTTAAAAATATCTTCTATTCCTAAAAAACAAGCAGGAAGATTTACAAGAAAAATATATATTATTTATCAAAACTGATAATAGTATTTATAGATAATAATAATAATAATAATAATAATAATAATAATAATAATAATAATAATAATAATAATAATAATAATAATAATAATAAAAATAATTTCAATAATAATAATAATAATACTTAGTACCAGTAGTAAAAATAGTATTTTCACTAGTTTATTATTATTATTATTATCATTATTATTATTATTATTATTATTATTATTATTATTATTATTATTATTAATTATTATTATTATTATTATTAGTTCAAAACAGCAGTAGTATTGGTAGTAGTAGTGTAATTAAACATCAATTAAGTGCTATATACATAAAAGTTCGAAAACTTTGAAGTTTTTTTTTCCATCTTTAGAAATCGAAGAGTCCATCAATTACGAGCAAAGGAAATGATGAAAAGGGAAAAAAATAACTTTTTTTTTTAACATAGTCTCCCTTTTACGTATACAAAGAAGATAGTCATAGAAAACGGGCTTTCATTTATCATAGAAAACGGAGCATAAATGATGGAGAGGTCGAGCGTGATGGTGGAGTGATCGGTATTATGGAGAAGTGATAAACTTTCTTTTTTGAGAAACGAGAAATATTGTGTAAAAAAATAAAAGAAAAGAAAAAATGGATAAAGAAAATTAAAATAAAATAATTTTTATTTTATAAAATTATCAATCATTTTAGGCATATTTATGGAGTTTTGATAATAATGAGATATGCCTAGTTTAGGCCTTCAGTTTAAGATTTTCATTTTTATTTATTTAGGTAATAGTAGTGCAGAGGGGTTTCACCCCGATTTTTATAAGAATCACAGGATATACTTTGAAAAAGGCCAGTCTGCAGATTAGGTGACACTTTCTCAAAAACTTCGATAGCTATAAAACTGTATAGTACATTTTGAAATCAGTAAACATTTATGTAGGAGAGAAAAAAAATATTTTAATAATTATATTAAATACATCCTTAAATAAAATTAGTTAAAATAACATCTTACGTCTGGCAATGAGCTGTTATACAGCAAATGTAATTAAAAAAATAAAGGCCAAAACTATATGTGAAGCATTACCGCAAAAACATATCTGATTTCTTTATATTTTAATATTTTAAGATTAGCTTTAAAATCATTATTTTAATTTTTTGGAGGTATTATTATATTAAAAAATACTGTTTTTATATTTTTTTAAATTATTTCACTAGCACTCACGGGTCGTAGATTACCCTCGTGTACTATGCATTTACGTTGATAAATTTTAAAAAATAAAAAAAATTTATTAATTTTCACGGGATCATGTCTCAGAAATTTGGGGGAAAGCGAGAATTGTCGATTATTATTCATTTTATTATTATTTTTATTTATTTTTATATCTCTTCATTTTTATTTCTTATTTCCTTTCCTGCATTAAAATATCCGATGATTTCAAAAATGTATTCAGTTTTCATGTAGCTATTGTAGTTTTTAAGTTACAGGTGTTATCACTAGTGGGGCTAACCTTTAAAAATAAAATATTGAAGGAGCCAAAAAAAAACAAACAATATTGATATCTTTAGGAAAGAAATTCCCAGTTGTTAAAACTCCCACAGGATTTCCTTATAATTTTTTTTTTTAATTACAGGATATGCTCTAAAACAATAATGAAAAAAAAAAAAAAAAAACGAAAATGATGCAAGTCTTTAGGAAAAGTTATAAACTCTCAAAAAGTTAAATAATTTTCCCTGGGTTTCTTTTAAAAAATTATTTGGGCCTCATTATAAGTTTTTATGGACATTCTAGTTCAGGTTGTAATTATAACATTTGTTAAGTATACATAGTTTTCTCTGTATACCTAACAAAACATATCATAACCTTTAATTCAAAGTGAAATGAGACCCGCCTGGATGGATAAAAGTAAAATCTATGGGGTTTTAACCTTTGAGAGGCTCTTATTATCCACCCTAAAAACCTGTGTTTGTTTTATTCTTCATTATTATTTTCAGAAATATCCTGTAATTCAGTGGTGGAGCCCTCTGCGCTACTATTACCATTTATTTTTAAACTTTAGTGATTTTTATTCAACTGTAGGTTGATAATATTATACACATTTATTTCAAAAGGCAAATTTAAATTAAATTAGGCTATTCTCAACTCTAGGTAGAGTTAAACCTACTAAAATTTGGTACAACTTAGATTAAGCTAGGCTATATGTAGAGTAGCCTGGTTGCAAAACATAGGGGGAAGATTTTTCCCTCGTATCTTTGACGGGAACTGCTAAAAAAATGGTCAATTGGTGTAAAAATGAGATTATCAAAGTTTCAGCTCAATCGGATAACGTTAAGACCTGCCTCATCAGCCCTAAAGTATTAAAAAACATTTATAAAATAAAAAAATAAAAAAAGAAGGTTTTCCGCTATAAAATTAGAACGGTTTAACCTAGGAACGTGTTTTTTTTTAGTTTTTTAGAATGTAGAGAATGTTTCTGGTTTCAATTTTCACTCCCACAACTTGTTTGACAAACGGACAGATCGGAAGATATTTGGCTTTTTCGAGGACCGATGCTGTTTCGGACCAGAGTTTAGTAAGATACATTTTTTTTTAAATAGATTTTAAACCAGGTAGGTGAAAGGAAGGAGTGGGATAGAAGAGAGGGGGGAGAGAGAAGAAAGATAATATTGACATACGAACCATTTATTTATTATAATTAAACCCAATTGAATTTAAAACAGTGAACTTAATTATTACCAGGACAATCTTCAGAAATAGCAGGTAGTAACATCAGGATAGATTTATGTCTAAATTAAATATTAATTATAAATTAAGAATAATGTTCATAGCCTTAGAAATACAAAGGATGAACTGGTTAGTTATACTGTATAGGATAATCTAGATACTATTTGCATTACTGATGCATGAGCTAATGAGGCATTTTATCGAGACTTCTTTCGGGAAAATGAAATAGATGGATATTCATTTTACCTATACCAGCTCAGGGAAAGGAATGATGGAGGCTCAGCGCTTTATGTTAAAAGCAATATTCAATCTGTTAATGAATGACATTAGACCAGGGCTTGAATGCTAAGGTTTATATGTTTGTTTCTAGAAGATAGCAAAGTGGCAACCTCTATAAGTAATAATGATAGATGTATAAAGATTCAAAATTATATTAATACGCTTCTTGTGTGGTCAGATAAGTGGGAAATGAATTTTAGTAGTAAAAACTGAGTTTTCCTGCTTGAAACTATTCGTGCTTAACTACTATGTAGATAGAGTTGCTTTGAGTCTGTGGACCTAGAAAAATATTTGGGTGTGATTTTAAGCAGTATTCTGAAAGTGGATAATCACTATTTGAAACCAAGGAGTAGAGCTAATAAGATGCTACATATAATAACTCTCAATGTCGTTTACAAGAGCAAGGAGGTTATAATGTATAATAGCTATGTTTGATCAACATTAGAGTATTGTGCACATGTTTGAGCCTCTTATTTAAGAAAAGACATAGATATGCAAAATATAGAAGTTTTAATAGAGTGCAACTTTGAGCAACAAGGATGATTTCTGACTTTGAAGGTAAGAGCTATGAGGAGAGGCTGAAGTAGTTAGGAAGGTTTCTGTAGAAAGGCGATTTATTAGAAAGGACATAATACAAGTGTACAAAATATTTACATCTCTCAATAATACTGAGGCCAGTAAAGTCTTTATAGTAGACCACGAAATGTAGGTCAGGGATCACCATAAGAAAATTAGGAAGAAATCTGCTCAAGAAAAATAACCATTCAATGGGTTGTTAATCACTAGAATAGTTTGTCATTATTAATTAAAATTGATTTGTTCTTAGTTAACTATTAAGTTTAAGCTGAAATGTGTCGCCAATTTATATGAAAAACAAAGTCTGAAAAGTCTTACGTATCAACGTTAAGAAAATTGATATTAAGGTCATAAAGATTACAATCAAGAAATTGGAAGATATATATTTTAATTCTTTTCTTTTAGTTTTCAAGTTATATGCAATGCAACTACACATGGTTATATAAAATGCAATAAAGGCGATAAATATATATATACCATATATACATATATATACTCTATATATATATATATATATATATATATATATATATATATATATATATATATATATATATATATATATATATATATATATATATATATATATAAGAAAGAGGGAGTGGAAACAATAAATAAGCAACTGTAAAACGGAAAGTCACCAGTTCACATTGGAACCGAAGCACGGACTTTTGGCTGGAAACTTAAAAATAAAGAAAGTATTATTCCAATATCATAAACTAAAGTAAATATTCGGAATAGTGAATTGTATATATTATTGACATAAAAAGAAAAATATATTTGTCGGTGTAGGGAAATATTTATTGCATATATCTTAAAAATAGGTTAGATATAGGATTAGTAATTAGGATTAAATAAAACGCATATTTATAGTTTATATTTCTCATATTATTTTATTATTTTATTTTTTATTTTGTATTGTCATTCGTATTTATTAATTATTAGGTGAAACTGGGTTCTCAAAATCGATTGATTCATTATGAGTCAATTTCA
>JABUQX010086887.1:32500-33898 GCA_015478945.1 Trachelipus rathkii
GAAAAAGGTAAAAATCATAAAAATTTTTTACAAATCTGTGTTACACACACTGAACCCTTTTCCCCACAAAAAATTTTTTGTGGGGATGCGATGTGATAGGCAAAAACCGATTACATTTTTGGAATCAGCAAATCAATAATCAATTGCAAACCCCGTCAAGAAATTTCATGTTTACCAGTGTTGTTATATACAAAGTAATAAACAAAAAGGTAAATAACTATTTCTTAACCTATAGCAAACAATTCACAATATTAAAAAATAATTAAATGAAAATTGAAAAGTTTTTCGTAGTTAAAGATATTAAACTAAAAACTTCATTTGAATAAGCTCTAAGGTTAAAATGACAGAAACATTAGCAGTTCTCCAATTTCAGGGATAACCTATTTCTTGTGGCTTCATATTTCCTCCTGTTCTAATATTCTTTTCATTTCGATTGATGCGGTGGGAGCTTGAAAGGTATGTTTTATGCTTGTTTTTCACATTCATTAAAACTATTTTCCCAGTGTTTTTCCCCAATTGAAGGGAATATCATTGTCTTCACTGGTCAAGTAGGCAAAATATATATATTTGTGTTTTTATTTTTTGATGTAAATCCGTATGTTGCCTTTTACTTTTATGTACAATAATCACATCGTCCAGAAGAATGGGACTTCTTTTCACTCTCACTTTCTTTTCTGTATGACGATTTTGATGCAAATTTCTTTAAAACAATCCATTAAATAAAAAAGAAGTGAAAATGGAACCCTCAGCTTCACTTATCCCCCTCCTACGTGAAATCTCGTCACAGAAAGAGTCGAGGAGCTAAATTTCAATGGCATTTCTTTCATGCCTCAACGCCCATATTTTTTACTGATTCATCATTCATGTTGAAAAAATTAGCTTGAATCGCAGATCAGAAAGTAGCTATACACAAAGATTTATCACATAGAAACTTAAGAAAGTCTTTTATCTACTGATTTCTTAAGCTCTTCAACGAGTGTAATTATTCCACTGAAGTTTTGCTTTTAATAATGGCCTTATTTAAAAATAGATTATTGCTAACATGGAAGGGATCACTTCGACTGGTACTTCACGTTTAATGCTTGTTTTAGTGATTTGTCAAATGGCTCAAGTTAATTGGAATAATTTGCCACTGAAAATCAGTCACATTTTCTTCTAATTGCATTCAGCAGCGTATATGGATAGGGAAACTGTTTTTGTTCAAACAATCTTTTAAGCATATCATAAGTTCTGTTCCATCGTGTAGAAACGTCTTGAATTAATTTATGCTGTTTTACATTCAGCTGCATCTGTAAAGTTTTTAAGCTTTGCAGCTGCCTTGCTGAATGGTGAAATGAGAGGATATGCTTTCTGCAAGTAAAATAAAATATCCTTTAACAGAACTTCTGAATAATATTT
>JABUQX010086888.1:5000-35000 GCA_015478945.1 Trachelipus rathkii
TCTGCCTCTCTCTCTCTCTCATATATACTCTCAATGTAACTTATATTTGCACCCCAGAAAGCAGAGAAAGAGAGGCGCTACTCTCTCTCTCTCTCTCTCTCTCCCTACCATATACCACTCTCTCTCTCTCTCTCTCTCTGTTATTTCTCGCACAAAAAAAAAAAATAAACACAAGCTCTACATGAGAAAGATGTAGAAAAAAACTGACTTTGGTGGAGTATACAAATAAAGAGTAAAAAGGGACACATGGTTGATACAGCAGCACTTCTCAGAATTTCAACTTTATTTTTACATAACAGAAAAGAAATTCGGAGTTGCTATGAAGTAAAATAATTTGAAACTAACAACTTTACAAAGATTTATACAAATTTGGTAATAACTGATTTGCACTTCAGTTGCTAGATGTCTTTATTTTTAGACTTATAAAGGATTATTTTTTGTAGGCAGCAAAATTACAATACTTTTTTATTTGGTATTAGATACTATTAAAATAAATATTAATAATATATAATTTGCAGTTGCAAAAAGCATTAATTTGTTGTTTTCTTAACATTGGTCTTGCTTTTTTATTATGGTAAATTGTTCAAAAGAAATTCAGATCTTTCTTTGACAAATTTCTCATTATAATCTATGCAGCAGTTATATTTGGAGGGGCTGCAGCTGGAGCCATAGACGAGAGCCGCCACTATATAATATAGCCTTGCCTATATATATATATATAATATATAATATATAATATAACATATATATATATATAACATAATAATATATATATATATATATACCTATATATATATAGGGTGAGGATGGTTCAAACCGTTGAAACTAAACCAATTGGTTTAAAACCATAACCAAGTGGTTTAAACTTTAGTACTTAAAAAGCCCATATAAATATTTAAAAAACATATTTATTAATTGATTTTCTTTAACATGTTGATATGGTTTTTATGAATTTTTCAAAATAGAAGACAATAATTTCCTTACTTTGTTTTTATATTATTACGAGAATGATTATAACATATATATATAACACTTATATATATATATATATATATATATATATATATATATATATATATATATATATATATATATATCATATATATATAACCATATAGTATAATAACCATATATAACTTACTCTTATATATATATACCTGCTATATACTTATATATACTATTCTGGTATTCAAATATAAGGGTGAATAAGAGATTTAAACTTAAATAATCGCCTTAGAGCTAAATTTGAAAAAACTTTTCTTTATGCATTTTTTTTTTATTAAATAATGAAGTATAACCTTTTTTTCAGGATATAGTTTATATATTATAATATACCCTCTTATATTTTACTTTATAAGAAGTTTGCTGTAAACTCAAAAAAGCCATCAGTTATCAAGAGAAAATTTAGGAAATTTTAAAGAATCTAAAAATTTATTAAGAAATTTTAAAATATGTACTTCTTGTGTTAGCATGAAATTTCAGTAGTGATTTTTGCCCCTCACAAAATCTATTCAATCATTAAAAGGAACTACATTAAAACTATCAAAATAGCATAAAAAATAAAAAACATTGGTTTATTTGGGTTATTTAAGCAATGTTTAAAAAGCAACTTTTAATATATATATATATACTATGTATATATATATATCATATATATCTCTCTATATATATATATATATATAATATATGCTTGTATATGTATGCTATATATATATATATAGCAATAATATATATATATATATATATATATATCTTATATATATATATATATATATATATAACAACTTAATATATATATCTTATATATACTATATATACCTCATATATATATATATATATATATATATATATATATATACATATATGAAAAGGTTATGTTTGGCGCTCAGGTAGTTTAAAGCGTTAACTTTAGCTCGCCTTCGGGAGCTGATAATTTCTCTTCCAGTTATGGGTTGGATATAGTTCAACTTCGTGAAGATGGACACAATTTGTAGTCGGTAGGAAATTTTCTGTAATGTATTACATATTGCGGTTACTAACTCATACACTTTGCAACTACCGGAATATGCCCACCAAATCAAACTCTTGCTCCCATAGCTCTCGCATTGGAAAGGCCACGTGGGATGCAGGAACCACTAGCTGTGGCAGCACTCCAATTACGAGAAGAACTAAAGCAGGTTTTTATGGACTCAAATATCTTTTGCATTTAAAATAATATAGCCACCTGCCAGGTGAAGCTTCATACAAATACTGCTAAATTTCTGATCTCAGTTGGGAATTTACTTTCCGATCTCGAGAGATTGAGGTTGCACTACAGCTCAGGTTGAGGAGCTATCAAGCCAGGTGAATAAATAGGAAATAGATAATAACTATATCATCACCATATATAATATATGTATAACTCTATACTATATATATATATGTATATCATATATATATATATATATATATGTATATATATATAATATGACGACCATGTGGAGTGTGTTGGAAGGCATTGCATCAGCCTCGTCAGGGACATCTTATAGTTCAAGTGGAGGACCCCTCCCCCAGGAGGGGAGAAGGAGGAGAAGGAGAGAGAGAGAGGAGAGAGGAGAGAGGAGAAGAGAGAGAGAGAGAGAGAGAATAACTTACGTTTTCCAAACTCATAAAGAAGATCCAGATCCGACAGAAGTGTGGTTTTGCTTTTCCTTCCCAATTAGTTGTCATACCTCTTTTCATAATGAGGAAAAAATATCTTGTTTTTCCTCAGTTCAATCACCGCATTGAACATGAAGGGGTTCGTGATCAATACACTTTTGAAAAGAACAGAAATACTAGTGATTGGTGAGGTAAGTCTATGTTTGAGAGAGTAATAAAAGGGCAAATACTGCACAAGAGAAGAGAGGAGAGAGAGAGAGAGAGAGAGAGAGAGAGAGGAGAGAGAGAGAGGAAGAGTAAAGTTATACTGATCATAGATGCACAATTACACACTCATACAGTCATATATGTCATTTTGGGTTTGCACATAAAATTCATACCTGCATCGTTTGCTATATATATATATATATAGCAACAATAAATATATATCATATATATATACTCCATCATATATAATATATATATCGCCTATATACCTCCACTCCCACTCCCTCCTCCTCTATATATCATACTTATATATCTCCATACTCATATGTTATTGTTCATTGCCTCCATCCAAGGTAGAATTCTTCAGCCAGATGGACCCAGCAACTTCATCTTCAGTAAGAAATTCTTTGATCCTAGAGCACTGCTTGAAAACTATTTCTCTCTGCGCATTGGGGTTTCTCGAATGCTGGTCTTAGAGTTATATACTCTCAGGTAAGGGCTTCACCCTTTCAGTAGAACTAGCATCTTTTACCATTTAGCCTCAAAACTCTTTCCAGGAAGCTCTCAGAGATGTTAACTTTCTGGCATAAGATTCTGTGCTGTAGTTCCAGGTGTTCAACAAGTAAAAGCACTATATGGCATTGTTAGCCTTGCAGCCTGTATATAGCATTTGTATATATATATATATATCATATCATACATCTTGCTCTAATAAATACTCATATCATATCATATAAATCATAATATATATCATATCAATAATACTAATATGTAACCAATAATGACAATATTATGTGTGTCAACAACCAATAATATATATATGTATCACTTACACATATATATATAATATATCATCATCATCATATATATATAATACATAATAATATAATAATATCAATAATAATAATATATATATTATATATATATATAACTATAACAACTCCCAGGAAGAGCTTTAATAATCTCAGTATTATTGATATATATTTCATATAGTTATATATGTCCAAACTCTATATGTATATATATATAATATATATATATATAATATTTGCTTCCCCCTTGAGGTTTTATTTATATCTTTTATCTATAATGCATATATATGTATAATAATATAACTAATATGTATAATAATAATATGTTTGTAACAATATATACAATATATATAATATAATATATATCTATTTAATATATGTGTAATAATAATAATAATAATATATGTATATATATAATATATATAATAATAATATATATATTATATTAATATATGTAATAATAATATACTTCCTTAAGATAACTACCTCTATATATATGTATAATATATATATATATATATATGTAACTCTATACTCTACCATATATATATATACATACCACCATATTTTTATATATACTTAATAATATCATACCCATATATCATCTTCTATATACTTATATATATACGAGTATATTAGTTCAATTTTTTTCAACTACAACCATACAGTTCATCTACAGTATATTATAGTTACTAAAGTGTTTAAGAAGCTTAATGAACAAATACAATAAGGATTTTACTTTATTTTTATTATTGGTATAGGTTTCCGGTTGAGCTGAGATCTATTGTAGTGTGTAGAAGATGTTAAACAATACAATGTTATGAAAGTGCATTGAATGCTAAATTCACTGTCGGGACCTATCATAAAGGGTAGATAGGCCAGATGTTCGGAACGGGGTGAAAGTGACGGAAAAGTTGACTAAACGAAAGAGGGGTGAAAATTTATTTAGACAGATTAAAATTAATCACAAAATCACGTTATGGGATTTTATTTATTCATTTATTTCACTTATTTATTTATTTATTTTTTTTATTCTTTTTTTTTTGTTCGGTGACCTCTTGGAGACAAAGGGTGTTGAGTTACCTGTTACCACCCCACCCACTCATTAAGCCGTGACTCAATCTATAGATTCTCTTTTTATTGTTATTTTTTAAATTTTAATGATGGTTCGTTTATATTTTTAAGGTTTTATATGCTGTATGTCCAAATGTTATGGGTCGAAATTCAACAAATAATTATCTATATTCCAACAAATTTGAAATTAGGTTTAGTTCATTGAATACCTAAAAACAGGGCTCCGAATCAGGCTTCGGCTCCGGCTCCGGCTCCATCATTTTAACATTGTTCAGCCTTTACTCCAACTCTAGCTCTTAGTTATAATTTCCTCCATTTACACATGATATCATTACTTCTCTTAGTTATAAAATTTTTATGGTTTATAAAGAAGATTGATTGTTATTGACACCTTTATTTTGACTTATAATTTAAAAGTTAGAAAATATTTTATAGTAAATATTTTATAAAAATTAAGATAAAATTATAAATTTCCCTTTCTTCATGATTTTGATGACGGTTTTAATCTTTTTTGAATCTGGAGGGAAATCTCTATTTAACTAATGATAACTCTTGTTTCTTAAAAATAAAACTGCTTCAATCAAATTCTCCTTTAACGATAGCCTTAGATTCGATTTTATTATTTTTAAATCCGAAAATAAGCTCTCAACATTCACTGCAACAGTGTAAGCAGCATCTTCAAATATTTTAGGACAATAAAGGATTGTCCCCATAACTGCTAACTCTGATTTCTGGTCCATTTTCGTTATAGACATTTTAATACCTTAATTCCCCCATTTGTTTATTACTTTCCAGAATTTGGGTTGAAGGCTTTTTATTAACTGATTGTCATTTTTCAATTTCTTTTTTGCATGCTAAAATTGGTTCCATTGACTATCAGCATTGGCTTCTACATCCTTATCTGACAAGATACCATAAAAATGAATTCCCGAAACTGATGAATTATCTGACTTAGATCCAGATTCATGTTAGATAGTTTTATTCATTTTAAGTCCCAGTTCACGAAGAGCATTCCTAACTTTTAAGGAAGAATCTAAACTATGGATCAACAATGACCGCACAAAAAATATTTTGTTTTTAATTCAATTTCCTTCCTTTTTTAAATTCTTTCACAGAATTTTTATGTCATTTGCTAAAATATTTTATTTACTTTCTATACATTATTTAGATACTTCTATTCGCTATAAAATTTTCCAAGAGTCAAGTCCTCCGCTTGAATTTTCTTTGTTGTTAGTTAGGTAAGGATATTTTAAAAATTCTCAAAGGATTCAATTTGCTCTCATTGACTGTTGAGGAGAGAAACTTCAGGTAGCTACCACACTTTTCCACCTTGACTCTTTAAAACTTCAATTAATTTTTGGGACACGTGCTACTTTTGCTATCTGTCTCGCCTTGTTTATGAGGTTTGCTGCAAGAATATTGTAATATGTGAACTCCTCATCTCATGAGTGGACTCAGCATTAAGGTCATCGGAACATAATCTTTCATACTTTTATCATGTTCGTTCAATAAAATATGTATCACATAGACCACTTCCTCAAATCTTGTTTATTGTCCTTATTTAATCTTTTAAACGTACTGATTAATGTTGGCCAACGAACTGATTGCGGTGCTTGGTGCGCTCATTTTGGTGAGGTGCGGTGCGGTGTGGTGCGCCACACAAATCCAGTGTACCGGTGCGGTGCGGTGCGGTGCGTGGTGTGGAACGCGGTGCGAATTGAAACGTAGAGGTGAGGTGCGGTGATTGGTTCGCTTACCCTGATGCGGTGCGGTGCGGTGCGCAAAATTCCGGTGCTCGGCCAACTCTAGTACTGATCATATTCAATGCGCTATCCGTAACTATGCTAATTACTTTCCTTTTATTGATTTCTGAATTCTCTGAAGAAAAGGTATTTGTTGGATACTTTCAATGAAATTTTGCGATTTGGTATCTCCCACTGCTAATGTTTTAGTATCTTCGTCCACATATCTAATATTCATAGCAAAATAAGTTACCTTTGCCATTGTACAAGCATTCATTTTCAAGCTCACAAAGAGTCCCTTTAAGCAATTTTATTTAATCTTAATTTTTGGTTATTATACATCCGCTTTTTCTTGATCCATTTTGCGAATGTTTTTTTTCTGTATAAAGATACTCCATATATATATATATATAAATATATATATGATCAATACATAGCTAATAACAAAACTTATATAACAATAGCAACATGTATATGCTATATATATATATATATAGTAGCAATAACCAATATATATAATATATGCTATATATATAAATATATATATATATATATATATATATATATATATATATAATAACTATATAGCATATATATATGCTGCTATGTAATAGCTAACAATATGTAATAGTAAATCTATGTATGTAAAACAGCAACTGGTAAGATGAATAAAAAAACAAGGTATAATAGATATATCAAATTTGTAATATGTATAATATGTATATATATAATATAAAGAGTCATATAAGATAATTAAATAAATAACATATTTATATTTATCTCATAATATTATAACATATATGTAACTGTCATAATAATAATATATATAATGTATATATAGGAAATATATATGTAATAATAATATGTAATAATATATATAACTATATATATCTATATATCTCAATATATATATCAAAAATTTATATCTATATCATCATATATATCATCATAATAATAATAGTATGTGCTGAAAGAGTAGCAGTATATCATGTATGTATCTATAACATATAACCAATAGTATATATGTATGTATATACTTCAACAACAACAGCACCCACCATATCCTTCTTGTATGTAATATAATAACCAACAATAATAATAATAATAGCATATATATAATATGTATATATGTATATATACTATATGTACATATATATACTCTCTCTCCTCATATATATTAGGATGGCCCCCATGATATGAAGTTGAAAGAAGGTGAAAAAATAAACTTAACTTTTTTATGGCGCACACCCTTTAATTTGTTTCTGTTTAGCATAATGTCGAGGTACTAAATATTAGTCCAATATATAAATGATAACCCGTGCCTCATCGGGCTAGATTGAAGATTTAGAATAATGTGCTAAATATTATGATTTTCAGTTGTATATGCATTACGTATATTACAAAATATATGAATTTGATATAAAATTACGGTATGGGGTCTTTAAAAAGGCCTACGAGACATGACAAGGAACATTTGAAAATATATTTATTTAAACTTTCGTTTAAGAGTAGCTTTGCAGTCCGGGAATTGCTTTCGATGGTCTTCAACACATTGGAGAAGAAATTGCTTCTGCTCTTCACTCGAAGTTAGGAACCCATTGAATTCCTGTATCAATTTCACTCCTCTTTCAGCTGTATCATTAACAACACAGAGATTCCAGAAAGTTTCTTGTGCATGTAAATACGATTCGTCTTTATCCCAATGATCTGGATTCAATTTCAGAAAGCTAATGTCAACATCCAATTTTGTTAATAAAGTTAAACTTTTCTTTGAAATGAAGTCTTCTATTGTTTTATCTGAAAGGAAAAACAAACAATGAACTAATTATTTGAACTATCTATATTGTGAATTACGTAATTTGGACATTTATTAGAATACCTTTAAAATTGTGATAATTGATACCAACTGATTCGTCATTATAAACAAAGGGTTGAATAATAACATTATGCTTTAATTAAAGATAGTGCTGAAGTTGAAATCTTACCTAAGAGATTGGGAAGTTCTATAGGATGAATAATACATTTTCTTTCCATATTAAGTGTTTCCCGTTGCAAATTCTCTATGATGCGTTTTTTGGATGCAGTATTGACATTTGTATAAAAATATCGCTAAAATGCTTGACTCTTCATTTAAATACCACAGGTGATTACAAAATTTCTTCAAAGCAACTGATGAAATGCCTTTATTTATGCTTTCATAAAAAACAATAAATCATTAAAAGGGGCACTAACAGCCGATGGACTCTCCAACCATGCTTTAACATATACCGTTATCAGAAACAAACAAATGTTCTTCAGATCATTCACTTCAGATACTTTTAAAGATAACTGTTCTCTAAATAAAAACATTTTAAATGAGTAAGTGGCCTTTGCCATCCATCGAGCATGATGTAAAGCCTCTGGTGGCCTGATTTTGATTTTCGAGTCTGAGGTTCGTCCAATGAAAATTATACATAATTCAACGAGCTCACGATAATCGTGATTTAATTTCTCATTTTTCAGTGCATTATTAAAATGATTCACATTGCACAGTATGTCGTTTTCACTACATATTTCGTTCAAGTATTTTTTTTGCCCATCCTTATAATTTCCTTTTTCCAAATTATTTCATTTTTCTCTGATGATTTTAAAGAAAACAACATCTGGACCACTAGTCACATGTGGTAACTCATTTTCAAAAACACTTCGTAGCACTAATTCATACTTGTGGTGCCGACAGGGAAAATATGTCATCTCTCGATCTGCATAATGCTCTAGAAATGTAATGGCACCGATGATACGACCAGTGTTTGAAATGGTTGTGTCACAGCACAGAATTTGAGTCTTATCTTCCAATCCCCAGTCTACTACAGCGTTCCAGACAGCCATAGCTTGTTCCTTCCCTGTGAATTTTTTTAATTTGGGAGCCCCAAGCAATTTTTCTTGATCTTTAAATATAACAATGATAGGTGGCCTTTCACTCTTTAAATCTCTCACATTTAAAGCTGGTAGCAATTTACCATCCCAATGAACGGATACAAAAGTGGGTTCATTTGTCTTAATATTAATTTAATCTTAGTAGCATTCGTTTTAAGAAACTTCTCCCGATATCTCTGGATCGTATTTCGATTGATTGCCAGTTCATCTATATTGTGCCCTAAAGACTCAGCAGCTGCTTCGAGAATAAAAACTGCATTTCTCTGACTAATGTGGCACCGATCGAGTACAGCCATTAATTTTGGAGTTAAAAACATTTCCGTCCACGTACAGGCTTCTCTTTTATCCCTAAATCAATCTGCGCATCTCTGTTTTCCTCAAGAGACATCTGGGTAATGCTTGTAGAAGGGCCAGGTTGACCAGAAATATCCTCTAATTCCTCCATACCTGACGATTCTCCTGATGTATCCATGCAACTGGCAGAGATCTCAGAACTACATTGAGCCTTAGTCAGTCTGTTTTCATGTGCAGTCAATCTCAATAATGCCCTTTCTTCACGCTTTGATAGCTTCATATCGACTCCCCCAAGACATCCCCTTCGCCCAGGCTCTCTTTGACTGAGTAAAAACTTTCTGTCTTCTTCAATTTTCATAATGTCCAGAGCATTAGAATGAGCTATATCAAATAAATTATTCAAATCCGTTGTAAATTTAAATTCGTTTTCTTTCTGAGTGTCTGACGAACGGCCGGCATTTCTTTGTAGATTGCGCCAGTGAGAGTACAACTTCATAAGTTTGTCTACGCAATGAGGTATTGCTCTCGTCGGAATTCTTGCTTTCTTCCAAAAAATAAGGCATTCACGCACAACCAAGTTAGCACTGTCACGAAGTGACCATTTAACCGTCCGCATATTATAAAATAGCACCGATAGTACTTGCAGGTTAGATGGAAGTTTGCTACCAGTAATTTGGTGAGATTCAATGTCAATTAGTTTTTTATCAACGCTTCTCAAATTAGACGCCATAATTGCACTCGTAGTTGACAATACCGCTAAAAAGAGCAGACATACTCCGAGAGCTTGGTGGTAGGATGAGCTTGAAAGAAACGAACGAACAAACGCACTGGCCTCCAACTTTTACCGCTATGAGGCACGTGATCCCAACCTCCAATTTGTATGAAAAACAACTCTAATTGTTTCAAATGTTAACAAAAATATATATTATGCCGCTTTTATGGGCGAAAATAATGTAAAAATAAAGTTTAAGATATATATATACTGCTATATATATATATATATATATATATATATATATATATATAGCAATAACAACCTTATAACCATACTGCATATATATATATATATACACCTATATATATATACTCTTTCTCTTTGCATACCTTTATATATATATATCAGATAACCTGACTTGAGAATCGCGGGAAAAATACAGGGGTTTCAGGGTTAATTATAAATTTCAATACATGATAGTGGTTTCACTGAAACAAATAAAAAATATATTTTAATTCCATTACTCCTTTGTTATAAAATTGATGCAAAATATATAATCCTAAATATAATCAATTTATTTTTGGTATTTACTATGATTTCAAATTAAAATTGAGGCCAATTATAATTTTTCCGAGTTCTTAACATAAAAATATTCAGAAATCAAATATTTTCCAGGAATCTCTTTTCAAAGGTGTTGTTTAGTTGATTATTATATATATATATATATATATAACCATAACCAATAATAATATATATACTTATATATATATGTATATATATATATATAATAACAACTAGCATATAAACTAACTATCAACAGCAGCAATAACCTTATATGTAATAACCTTGTAATAACAATATCATATAATATAACAGCCAGCCAATAACATGTATGTATATGTATGTACCAGCAACAACCAGCCAACCAACCAATATGAAATAATATATTTATATCCTCAACTAACCAATAAATATATATATATATATGGCATAATATGTAATAATAACTGCTGCTCTTAAATATATATATAACTGCTCTCTGCTACTCTTTCTCTCATATATATATATATATACATATATATATATGCGCCAGCAATATATATATATATCTTTCTTTCTATATATATATATATCTTATATATATATCTTCATATATATATATATATATATATATATATATATATATGCTCATATATATATATATATATTTCTCACCTTTCTTTCTCACCATCCTCATGTAGGTGTATGTACCTGTCAGCTGTCTTGCATGAAGCTCCTCCATCGCCGTCGATCATCGTAAACTCTTTCCTCCTCACCTCTCATAGTCACCCCCACTCCTCTCCATAGCTCTCTCTACCATCCCACTCCACCTCATCCTCCGGCACTCCCCACTCTCTCCTTCCTCCGGCTGCATAATACCTTTCAGCGAGCACCTATTTGCTTCCATCTCCTCATGTCGAACCATCTTAACTGTCTCTCCTGTGGCATATACTATCCCTCCCAACACCGCCCTCACGTCATCATTCCTCCTCCCTATCCAATCTTGTCACCCCAATATCAATCTTAAAACTTTCATTTCGCATGCCTGTACTTTTTTCAGCTTTTGTGTTTAGTGTCCAAGCCTCATGTCCATATGCTAATATGGGCCTCATAATGTTGGTATATTATTATTATTTTGACTTTCCTCGGTATATTACGGTTCTTTAGCAAAGGGTACAACGACGCAAGTGTCCCATTAAACTTTCCAATTCTATGGTTCAACTCCTGAAAATATCATTTCTTACTCCACTATAAACTCCTAAATATTCAAACTGATCCGTCTGTTTCAGTACTTTCCCCTCTAACTCTATATTCAACTCCTCCTCCTCACTACTCACTATCACAACCTCCGTTTTCCCCTATTGATTTTCATTCCTTTCTCAAATAGCACCTCGTCCCATACCACTATAAACCTCTGCAGAGCCTCCTTGACTTCGAGATCAACGCCAGATCATCCTTGTATCCAAAGATCTCTCCACCCACCTTTTCCTGTACCACCTTGCCACAATAGTCCGCCAAACGTTATTATCTAATATTGGGGAAAGTACATTTCCCTGTTTAACACCTGTTGTTATTTCAAACCAGTTGCTATCATCCATATGTGTTCTCACCTTGCAACATCAGTCCACATACGTGATTTTTATAGCTCTTATCAGTTTAGTAGGCACCCCATACTCCCTTTTCCCCAGGATCCTCCACAATATCTCCCTCGGCACACGATCGAACGCCATTTCTAAATCGATAAAGACCAAATATGCTTTCCGGAATTCATAAGTCTTTTCACACATCATCTTCAGTGCAAAAATCAAATCAATTGTCGATCTTCCCGGTCGAAAACCATGCTGCCATTCATCCAGTTTATTTTCGACTGTGTCCCTCAATCTTCTCTCCAATATTCTCTCGTACACCTTTTGCAATAATGTGACTTCAAGCAACTGTAATTTTTACAGTCGGTTTTATTGCCTTTCTTATATATAGGACACAATACTCCGATTTATTCCAATCCTCCAGTGTTTTCCCTTCGTTCCAGCATTTGTTCATTACTTCCGTCATCCACAAAACACCCTTCACCAGCTCTCTCCAATATTATTTCCACAGGCCAGCATATCTCTTTCTGCCTTACCGTTCATCTTTCATCGCTTGTTCACCTCCTCCGGAATTTTAAATGTAATCACCCCAGCGCTCTTCAATGCCACATGTCGCGTTCTTCCCATTGTTCCTCTTCTTCTGTTATGTTATTCGGGATATTCAGCAGCTGTTAAATATTCCTTCCACCTTTCGCTAATATCGGACAGGCTTGTTAATAATGTTCCATCTTCATTTTTTATTGCAAAGGATGGCGGGGCAGAGCCCTTTTCTGGATTTTTTGCAATGTTTAGCAATTAAAGCTTTCTCGTCCCCTGAAGGTCTTCCTCAATTCTCCTCCAATCACCCATGTGCTTGCCAGCACCTCTTCTTTTTATCTAATTCAGCTTCTCTTCTCGCTTCCACATATTCCTCCCTCTCCTCCTCACTCCTCTCTCGTCTTTATCCACCTTTAAAACATTTCATTTTCTCTTTACCATCTGAACTTGTTCAGTCCACCATGGAGTTTGTTTCTTTTTTCTTCTAATTGTTTTCACTTTCACAACATTCTCAGACACCTCCCACAGGGCGTCCCTCAATGCTCTCCAGCTCTCGTCCACCTCCGCATTCATCACCACATTTCTCCTTTTATCTTCCATTTCCCTCTTAAATTTTTCTCTACATTCCTGCTCTTGCAACTTTTCCACCATGAATCTCTTCCTAACCTTACATTTATATGGTTTAACACCATCTATTCTCATCTTTCCTACAACCAAACGGTGATCCGAGTCTCCTGAGACCGACAGTATACACTCTTCACGTATTTAAACAGTCTTTTGTTATTTGTTAGCATTAAGTCAATCATTGATTTCTCCTCGTATCCTCTACCCTCTCCATTCCATCTGTACCACGTCCATTTGTGGCTATCTCTATGGTTGTAAAAAGTGTTCATCACGCTCATATCATTCTGTACACAAAAATCTATAACCCCTCCCCTGCAGGGTTCCTTCCTCCAATACCAAAAGCCCCTATCACTCCCTCCACCCGCCGTCGGTCCTGTTCAACATGTCCGTTTAAGTCACCCAATATTACGATGTTTTCTTGATGTGACTTATATATATATATATATATATTTATATATATGCTAACCAACAGCAACAACCAGCAACAATATATATATATATATATATATATATATATATATTTTAATACAACATTCTTCTAGAAAATCAATTATTTTCTAAAAATTTCTTTCGAAAATATTTATTTAACTGAATTAATTAAATGTATTCCTTTTTTATAATTAAAATTATTAATTTATTGAAATTATATTTAATTTTCATCCTAAGTTTTAAGACTTTCTGTGTTTTGACTTACATTTTCCAATTTTAGCTAACCCCTACCCCAGCCCCGGCCCCAGTCCTTGCCCCGGCCCCGGCCCCCGGCCCCGGCCCCGGCCAGCCCCGGCCGGCCGACCCAGCCCCGGCCGGCCCGGCCCCAGCCCCGGCAGCTAAATTAGAGCAGCCCGGCCCCGGAAAAATTCCCGCCCCGGTCGGTCCTAATATATATATATATATATATATATAATATATATGCTCACTCTCATACTCACCCATACTTCTTCTTCTGCTGCTTAATAATAATAATAACATAACATATATACTATATATATCTATATATATAGCATATACTATCATAGTAATTAAAGTATAACAGCACATGCCAATTTGATTTTTGAATTCAGCGCAACAAAATTCATAAGAAATAAATCTAATGCATGTCAAAAAATTTGTGTTGGTTAGTGTAATTATCTATAAAAATTCTGCTCCGGTTCCACCCCTCAAAAACTCCGGCTTCGGCTATACGGCTCCTGCTCCACCCAAACTCTTGCGGTAGGGCTCCCTGCTCCTCAGTCCTGGTCAAAAGAGAGAAGAAACATTGTATATTTAAGAGAATGACAAAGAACCACTGACCTTGGGCAACAAGCTGTCATTTAGAATAATTTGACTATAATATAAAAAACTCAAGTGAGAGTATTTCTGCCCTACAAAGCCTTCAGGAATAAACATTGAAAAGTTGAAAGAATTATTTAAAAATAAAAATAAATGTTTAATAAAAATTACTATTAAAGTGCAAATTAGAATAATTTGCAATGCTTGTTATGACCTAAATAATAATTATGATATAAAGTATATAATTGTTTTGCTTTGCTTTGTGTTGCTTTACCTTTTGATTTAAACATTTATCATCTGCACATACTTTCGCATATTTATATTCCTGTATTTTCTTTAAAATAATTATTTGTAATTTTGTATGGTTATGCAAAATAAATCCTGTAAAGAATATCTTAGTCATGACAAATTTGATTTTTTTTTTTGTATTTAATATCTAGTATTCTTAATACAAACCCTTATAGTTTGTTTAAAATGTAATGCATATATTTTGCAGATATAAAATGTTCTTTTGAATTTGAAAGGGACTAGGGTGATTTTATTCAGTTTCAAAATTTGTATTCTTCATTCATCTTTTTTCCCAACAACCGTACATGCTTAAGAACAGGTTTTGTCTTTTTGATTTTTGAGAGAGAGAGAGAGAAGAGAGGAGCGAGAGAGGACGACGACAAGGAGAGAGAGAACAGAGAGAGAGAGAGAGAGAACACGGAGAAAAGCGATGAGAGAGAGAGAGAGAGAGGAGAGAGAGAGAGAGAGACTTTTTGACTAGCCTTGATTTAAAATGTATGCATTTTCTTGTGCAACCGAGTTACTTTTAATTATAAATATGCAATTCTTCGAGAATTATACAAACTCTAATAATTGACAACAGTACTAGCGAAACGGCTTACATCATCAGTATGACAAATATCGAGGACCTTTCTACTTCGAAATATATTCTTTAACATCAAGCACTTGAGATAATTGTTAGAAATATCACAACGTAATTATTAAAACTTAATGCACAGCTGGAAAGTGCACAACTCGAGGGTTCATTTATATATTATACTATATATATATATATATAAAATATATATATATATTTATATAATATATAATACATATTATATATTATATATATATTATATTATATATATAAAGATATATATAAATATATATATATAATATATATATAGTCTATTATATATAATATATAATATTATATATATAATATATAACTAATATTATCATATATATATATATATATAGTATATATATAATATATATATATATATATATATATAATTATATATATATAATATATATATACTATATATATTACATATATATATATTATATTATTCATATATATAGGACCCATCCGGTATATATATATATATCATACTATATATAAGGAGCTAAAATTCTCATTTTTTGAAGTAATTTTCGATTTCCCGCGCAAATTTGTGTTCCCGGTTGAGCTCTTCAAATTTAAAGGAGCGAAAATTAAACAAGTTTTTTCAAATAACAGAATTTGAGGGGGGAAAAATTACAAAATTTGGGTATTTTTTTTTTTTTCTTTTTTTTTCAAGTATAACCAGTCTAAAAGGAAGATTAAAGCTCAGGGGAGAAAAACGAACTCTATTACAAGAAAAAAAAAAAAAAAAAAAAAAAAAAAAAAAAAAAAAAAAGAAAAATTTTAAAATTTAATTTTACTTAATCGAAAAAAAAAAAAAAAAAAAAAAGTTGAAAACTAAATAAAAGGAAATAAAATAAATTGCAAAAAGGAAGAAAAGCATCAAAATACCTTTTTTTTCCTTTTCAAATGTTAAAAAAAATGCTGAGTTTTCATTTCTTTATTCCCCCATTACCCCCACTCACCCCTTCCCACCAACATGAAAAAAGGAAGCTTTTTTTTTTCTTTTCACTCTTTCGTTCTCTTTTACCATTTTTTGTGTGTTCAAAAATATTTGGAAAGTGAGGGTGATTTGTTGATGCCGAGAACTGTTGTAGCAGATTGGGGGATTTGTAAAAGTTTAAAAAAGCGGAAAAAAATATTTTTCATACATACAAATAGGAAATTGGGAGATTTAAATTGCCGTTATATACTGTATATATATTATATATATATATATATATTACTATATAATATATATATTATATAATATATACTATAATTATACTAGATATTAACTATTAATTATAAGTATAGGTATATATATATATTATACCTATATCCTGATACTATATATATATAATATTATATATTATCAAAGAGGCGACTCCTGCATCGTGCTACTCGTGCTCAGCACGATTCGTTGACATTATAGAAACGATCTAACTTGCAAATTTTACAATGTTTCGATAAATATTACCATGAAAGTATAATTTAAGCTAATAAATAAATTTTTATTTATTTTTTTGCGAAAGTTGGTCCAAATAAATGAAATTATTACCTAACAAATAATAATTAGATCAGTAAAAACTGAACCGAAAAGGAAAGAATGAGCCGCTATCAAATAACTGCTTTTAACACATTAAAAATAGACTATCCGTTCCCAAACGGAAAAGGCGGTTTCACAATATTGTATCTCTGAAAATTGTAAAATTAGGTTTGGTTTTATGAAGTATAGCTCATTTAACTTTTAACGAAAAACATTTACATAGAAAATATTTTAATAGGGAAACTTAGTATATATATATAATTATACTTATATATATTTATATATATATATTAATTATATATAATATAAATATATTATATAATACTATATTATATATAGTATATATATTTATAATATATAATACTATATATATTATTTAAAGTAAAGGAAATATCAACTCTATATAACTATCTATTCATCACTATTATATATATTATAATATATTATATATTATTATTATATATATATATATATTAATAATCATATATAGTATATAATTCATATATGTATATATATTTATATAGAGAGAGACGAGAGAGAGAGAGAGAGAGAGAGAGCACGAAGAAATAAAAACTTACTAGAGTCGCCACTGATATATATATATATATAAATAATATATATAAATATATATATATTATATAATAATATATATTTTATATATTATTCATATATATACAGATTTATACGTAAATAACTAATCAAATATTCTATATACACATATTAAATGAAGTATGCAGAAGAATATATATAACCATATTATAGTATTATATATATTATTATATACTATATATATATAAAATATATATATATTATATATATTATATATAGAGATTATATATATTATATTTATGATTATATGATAGTATATAGTATAGTATATATAAAATATATATAAAAGACCAACATTTTAAATTTGATTGATAGTCTATATACACTATGTTACCAAGCTATTCTGTTCCCGTATATTTATATACATGCATACACTACTTGTATGAATAATTTATTGTATATATTATTGTAAGAGGATATGAAGAACGTTATCGGATCTGCTCCTGCGGGTGTCATTAAACGAGGCTAATAGGGAATACGGAGTTGTTCAGGCCTTACCTCTCTCCACATTCCTTATCTATCTATATATCTATCTATCTGTCTATCTATCTATCTATCTATCTATCTATCTATCTATCTATCTATCTATCTATCTATCTATCTATCTATCTATCTATCTATCTATTCTATCCATATCCTTTTTTGTTTCTCTTGTCATCACTTCGCTTCCTCTTCCTGCATTTTCCTCTTGTCCAGCTCATCGAAATTGAAAACCAAACTTGTGTGGTTCGAGTTCACTCAGCAGAATGTGGTTTACCATTGCTCTGACTCCGTTTTCCTTCCCAGTCTCTTTTATATTCGAAAGCAGCGTCGAAGGAAACATGTGTCCTCCGAATGTTATTAGAAAAGGAAGGAAGGGAGGGAGGGGAAAAAATGTCAAGGATCTTAAACAGGAAGGGATGAACTTGAAACGGGAAAACGAAGTGTCATTTAGGGATAAAAATAAACAGCAAAAGATTACCAAATATCTCTCTCTCTCTCTCTCTCTCTCTCTCTCTCTCTCTCTCTCTCTCTCTCTCTCTCTCTCTCTCTCCTCTCTCTCTCTTCTCTCTCTCTCTCTCTCAACAAGAAGCTTTATGGATGCGAAAAATCTTATTACAAAATTGTAGCTTAACAGAGCAAATTCGAATCAACAAAGTGGACTACTTCAAAAGGGAACTCGCCACGTCTTAGTCTTCTCTCGGGGGTGTGGGGTGTGGAAGAGGAGGGTCGGAAATGATATTGGCGTGGTTCAGGTCAGCCTTCTGACTTTTTTTTTTTTTATAGTTGGTATAATGTAATTTTGTTGGTATTGGTGTTTCTTTGACCTCTTTACCAAAGGAAACAAAAAAACACTTTTTAAATTTAAGTTAAATAGCTCTCTGAACTATAAAGGAAAAGTTCAATTAGAAATGTGGTCCAATTTTTTTTTCCTTCTTTTCTAAAGTTATCCATACAAGTCATTTAACTTTGATTATATATATATATATATATATATATATATATATATATTATACTCTCAAATATACATATATATATATATATATATATATATATAGATTATATATATATATATATATTATATATTACGATATATATATATATATTGGATGTACGCAGGAGTTCATTTAGGAGGGGGGCAAAGGTTGAGTGGATATATTATATTATATATATATAATATATATTATAGATATATATATATATCCCTATATATTATATATATATATATATATATTATATATATATATATAATCATATATATATTATATTATATATATATATGTATGTGGTGTGTGTGTGTGTGTGTGTGTGAGAGAGAGAGAGAGAGAGAGAGAGAGAGAGAGAGAGAGAGAGTTGGTATGTGTGTGTGTCTCTGTCTGTGTGTACGCAGGATTTGACTTAGGAACTGGCAAAGATTGAGTGATTTCTATCCTTGCTCACACTGATCACTAGAGAGTGTGGGTTGGTTAAATTCCAGAATTTTTCCTTTTCAAAGGTTAATAAAAAAGAGCATAGAATAAAAAAATATTATTTCGGTTATAAAATAAATAAACTAACAAGTCTACAACAATTGCAATTAAAAAAATTTATGCATAACGAGGCGAGTAAAAAAAATACCTGCTTGAGAAACGTAAAGTAATATTTATAGGGGTTGGTGAGTACTAAGTGGTAACTAATATTAAATCTAAACTAGCATTGGACGGCTGGGATTTTCAGCGAATTTCTCAATTGCATTTGTTTCTAATTCGCTCATTTTTTCACTTACTAATTTTCATTCATAGTACAATAAGAATGTCTTTGTTCATTGTGCTTCTTGGCCAAGTCTTTACTCTTCGCAGAGTGCTGAAATACCTTTCAATGGTACTTGTTGAACAAGGTAGCACAAGTGCAATTAATAGACAGGTTTTGATTTGAGAAAAAAAGGGGATGGCTTCTTTAATGACTTCATCAAATTTCAAGTCTTTTAAATTTTGTTTGTCCATTTTTTTTTATTCCGCCACAAGGCGTACCATAAGTCCGTTTCAGTATGAATTTTGTCGATATCGAGATGACAAAACTCTGAAAACTCATAAAAACTCTGAAAAATTATAAAACTCACGCAAACTGCCTACGGGAGAACCTAACATAAGAAACAGATGCAAATGAAAAAGATGATATGCTGGCACCTTGTTTTCTGAAAATCTAGTCTCTAAAGCCGAAGAAAGTGAGTCAAAATAAGTTACAAGTTTAGAACGCTTCCAATATTCATCAGAAGTTTCAGCAGGATAATTTGCTCTATGTTGTTGGTATTGTACCTTCCTGGGTGGTGCAAGTTCTACTAAGAACTCGACAGAAATAACATTGACGGATAATAGCAGATCAGCAATTATTTGTTCAGCAGTTTTGCGGTGGTCTTTGAGAACTTTCAAAATTCTTAGGGCATGATCAGAGCACTGCATAAGGTCAATATTTTTTGTTTTAATAATGTTAGCCACGGGTTCAACTAAAGCAGAATATTTGGCTATTACGGAAGAGGTAATAATGAAAATGGGTCTTGTTACCGAACAATATAATTGAAAAGCTGTTTTTCTTGTTGAGTTGTTGCCTTCCTTTGGCAATTTTTCTAACTCTTGAACGATTTTTATCATATTTGTATGGAAAATAGCAGTTACTATGATATTTTTGAGTCTAACGGGTTTCACAAAGTTTAGGTAAGTTTTGAATGTATTTTCTTCTTAGTGTGGAGTCTCTGGAAAAGTTTATTATGTCTTTTATTTTGGCAATAGTATTTCGAATTTCCGGAATAATGTTTAGGTCATTAATGACCAAATTAAGCCTATGGCTTGCACAGCGAAAATATAATCCTTTTTTACATATTTCTCCTGCAGTTTCTTTTGAACTATATGTTCTTTACCTGTCATTGCTGAGCAACCGTTGTACTCCCGACTAACGCATAGACTCGGATCCAAACCTTCTTTTTCCAAAAACAAATCAATCGTTTTGGCATCCATCCCTTCAAGTATCCATCCCTTCAAGAACTTCAAACAGAAGAAATTCTTCTCGAAGAGCCATTTTTTTCAAGATTGAAAAACCTTAATCCTATATCTAGATAATTGTTCTTTGCCTGACAATTCCGCAGTTTCATCGGCCAATATGGAGTAGACAACAAATTGTTTTGCATCCCGGACAATCATGTTTTTTTTATGATAATTCCACACAAATTAATAAGTTCATTTTGAAACCTCGGAGACGTCCAGATGGCATTCTTCTGTCCATGAATATGTTCTTTTAAGGTAATTGTTTAGAATTACTAACTTGAGTTCACGTACATAGTATATTAAAATTATAAACATTTCATTTAAAAAAATGGTTTTAAAAAATTATTTGAAGTTTTTTTTACGGATTTTCGTGTATTTTACGCATATATTTTGAAGAAAAATATAAAAAATAACTCTCCGAAAATTTTAAACGCCTAATTTTCTCGTTTTTTTAGGGATATCGCTATCGATGCTTTGTTCCGATTTTTTATATATCGATTGTATTAATATTTTTCCGATAATCGATAATTTTGAACAATTATCAACAATTCGATTGTTAGGCCAAATTTACGTTTACGTATTAAAAAAAAAAAAAAATTCGCAAACGAACATATTTTTACGTAAATTATAATAAAATAAAAATAATACAATAAATATAATATATTTTTTTTTTTTAATAAACACTACAATATCATATATATATATATATCATATATATATATATATATATATATATATATATATATAGTAAGTATTTATTTGGCCTATACCTAAATGTAACCTACCTCCTATAGGACTTAGATATATATATATATATATATATATATATATTTATATATATATATATGTGGCCAAAATTTAAGATTGTGACAGTAGCAAAAATTTTCGAGTACGTTGAAACAAGCTGCGCGAGTCGGTATTAGATCGACTCGCGCTGAGTTTGTGAGGCGATTGAATCACTATATATATATATACTATATATCTATAGTATATATATATATATATATATTAGTATATATTTATATTTAAGTGTTATAAGTATTAATGTTCATATTTGAGATATTTACGTATCAGTATCTCCATATATATATTCACGGCACATTATGGGGCTCGAGCCGACGGGGAAGACACAGAGGGGGGAGCGTTTTCCATACCGTAGGGGAGGGGCGGAGGAACCTCCCGCGACCCCAAATCACCCAAATGAAGCGGGAGTTCGGGGACCCTCCTCCGAGGGGGGGAAATAGTCCTACCCTTTCGTTCCCCGGAAGGCCGAGAGACCCCGACCTCTGCCATCTTTGCGGTTCCGCATTCGCATCTTATTTAGTTTAAAAATTTTTTTTTTTTTAAAACTAATGGGTACCGCAAAGGTACCCTTGGGTACCCATTAGTTTTAATTTTTTTATTAAATATTGGGTACGAAGGGTAGCCGCCCCGATGGCAGGAGTTCGGGTCCCTCTCGGCCTCTCCGGGGAACGAAAGGGTAGGAACTATTTTCGTTTCCGCTTCCTCTTCGGCCGGAGGGTCTCCGGAAACCCGCACATTGGTACTTTGGGTGTCGCGGGTGTTCCTCCACCCCTCCCCCTACGGGTATGGAAAATCGTCTCCCCATCTGTTCCCGTCGCTTCGAGCCCCCTAATGGCCGTGATTATATATATATATATATATATATATATAATAGATATATATATATATATAATATATATATATATATACTATTATATATATACATATATATGGATTATTTGGTATAGTATTATCCCTATGGGCTGTGATATATATTATATTTATATTATAATAATATATATAAGTGATATATATATAGTATTATATATATTATAGTGTGTATTTATTATATATGTATATATAGTTATATATATATAATATTATATATATTACTATTATATATAATATATATTGATATTATTATTTCTTACTGGGCTGTGTATTTAATATTATATTATATATAATAGTATATATTATATATATAAATTATTATATTTAGTATATTTATATATAATATTAATATAAATAATATATTATAATATATATAATAATATATATACTATATATATAATCGTAATTTGTATATATTAATTTGTTACTTTTTTTTCTTTCTTTTTATATATATATATATTTATATTACGTACATAATATATTTTTACAAATTTTTTATTTTTTTTTTGATATTATTTACGTACACTATGTCTATAGTATCGATTCCCTCGAAATTTGTGCAAAAAAATCGATTACAAAAAAATAATATCGATATCGAATGTATCGATTAAATCTTGAAACCCATTTCAACAGTGATTCCTCATCCCTACACGAGCGGAAAAAAGCCGAATTGTTATGATTTTCAGAGCGTTAATATTAATATTTTTAGTGAAAATATTAACTCAAAATAAACTCAAATGCGTAAAAAAAAATTCAAATTTTTTCTTAAAACCATTTTTGTAAACGAAATGTTTATAATTTTAATATACTATGTACGTGAACTCAAGTTAGTAATACTAAACAATTACCTCTTTTAATTCCACATCACCACTTTCTATTCGCAGTTTAATCAGATCTTCAAAAATTCCCTCATGAAGGCCTTTACCCCTTAAAGGTAAGACATAGATTCCTCATAAAATAATGGTCTTCAAAATTGCTGTAATATTTCTTTAATTTTGTGCAATTATTTTTTGATGTGCTGTATGTAGCTGAATATCAACGGGCACGCCTTCCATGATTGATTTAGCAGCTTTGGCAGCCGCCAAATGTCATCGACTTTCCATTCGGTTTTTGCGATATTCATGCATATGTTTGTAACTATAGTAAAAGGCCGAACGGCGGAAGAGCTTTGTACTCCTTGAACTGTTGTAGGAGGAAACAGAACACAATACAGGCAAAACGAACCCTTTAATTGCTTTGAATATGAAAGCCACGGAGAAAAAGTTTCTATCCACTGAAATCGAAATTTCCTTTTAAGATGTTTTGCATCTGCAAAGAAATCATAAAATTTCGTTGAGGTTTCCAACATCGTTTGAATAATTCAAATTTTTGATTTATGGTCATTTGAGCAACTTTTCCTACATATTTTCCGATGTCATTCTCAGCAACATTTTCCTTGAATGAAGCGGAGGAAGGTTCAGGTTGTAAAAATACTTCATCAGTTGAATTCTAAGGATCGCTCTCAAGTTGTTTCTTCTCCTTATTCTCTTCACTTCCGCTTTCACAAGGTGATCTTCTTCTTTTTGTAATAGCTATAAAAGAAAAGGTAGATGTTGAGAAATAAAAAAGTAGATGGTTCAAAGAAAAAAGGGAAGGTTAAAATAATAATAATAATAAAATTAAAATAATAATAATAATAATAATAATAATAATAATAATAATAATAATAATAATAATAATAATAATAATAATAATAATAATAATAATAATAATAATAATAATAATAATAATAATAATAATAATAATAATAATAATAATAATAATAATAATAATAATGGAAAAACTCACCCAATCCCAAGCTTAACACAAATACCTGAGGTGACTGCAGACGGAAGACTTGAAGAGAAGGAGATTAAATGCAGCATGAAAAACGGATGAAGGCAGAGAGTTCCACGGAAGAGAGGTGGCTGGAAAGAAGGAGGCACCACAACGAACAAGCCTGGAGTTCCCAATATTCATACAGAAATCAGGAGAAAGCAGGAAACACCTCTTGATTGAATCCGAGAAGTTAACTCCCTCGAGCACCAACGTTACGTCGCAGAGATAAAGAAAGGGTCAAGGGAGTTAGATATTAGGGGACAGTTTATTAATCTTTTAGCCTTAGACTCAACCCTATTCAAAAGAAGGCCGGAACTGAACCCCACCCCTCCCCCAATGTAGGAAGAGTACTCCATACAAGGGCGGATAAGACCCTTAATAATTAGAGTAACTGTTCGGAAGAAAAAAATTGTAGTAATCTGAACAGAACTCTCAGCTTCTTTGAGGCTACCTTAGCAACCGTTGTGATGTGAGGTTTCCAAGAGAGAGTTTTTTGTTTATGTTCTTACCATGAATGCTTATGTTGTCCACAGGTGAGATGGGAGAGCCGTTGAAGAGGATAGGAAAGTTGGAAAGTGTTTTTGAGAGGGAGATGTGAAGAAGTTGAGTTTTTAAAGAGTTGAACTTCACAAGGTTGAGGTGACCCAACCAGGAAATTCCATCCAGATCGGCTTTCCTTGAATCGGAAAGGTGAAATCGAGAAGCAACTCTAGAATCGATAGAGGGAACAGTTTTGAAGTGCGTGGAAGAATGGAGAGTTCATTCATTGACATAAGAATGAACAGAATTAGATGAGCAGCTGAGAAGATCGTTAATGAAAAGTAAGAATAAACATTTAGATAAAATAGAACCTTGTAAAACACCACAGTTAACTGGAAAGGAAGAAGAGGGCGATCCATCAACAAGTGCCGATATGAAACGATCTGAGAGAAAATTAGACAAAACTGAGCAAAAAGAAGGAGGAAACTTGAAGGAATGAAGCTTAGAGAGCAATGACGCATGCCATACCCGTTCATAAGCTGTGGATATATATGTCAAGCGCCACCAAACATGGCCCCCTCATAGTCCCTAAGGGCAGAAGACCAAAAATCAGTGAGATAAGAAAGAATCTCGCCAGTTGATCTCGAACGTCGCAAACCATACTGGTGATCTGAAAGGAATGAATGAGATTCCAGATGATCCAGAAAATGAAAGTTAAGGAGAGGCTCAAAGATTTTAAGCGAATACAAGTGAGAGCTATAGAACGATAATTTGAAGAACAAGAGCTGCTACCCTTCTTCGGGATGGGTTGAACATATGCGCTCTTCCTGCACTGAGGGAATGTGTTAGAATTAAGAAATAGAACGTAGAATCGAACGAGAACAGGCGCCAGCTCGGAAACACGCTCCCTCAAAACACGAGGAGAAATGCTATCCGCCCACTAGCCTTCCTGACATTCATAGATCCCAGGATCTCATGCACTCGATCATGTGTAATCACAGGCGGAACCATGAGACACCTGAGAGAAGAAGGAGTAGGAGAAGGTTACCAGAATCATCCATGGTGGAATTTGATGAAAAAAGGAGGCCAAGAGATTAGCTTTTTCAGAAGGAGTATTAGCTACAGATCCGTCAGAGCGAATAAGAGGAGGAAAGGCAGATTTACAGAAGTTTTCAGAGATGTTTTTGGCAAGCGGCCAGAAATTTTTATCAGTAGGAGATCCGAGAAGGTCGGAGCACTTCCTTTTGATGAAAGCACGCTTAGCTTGACGAATAATACCCCTGCAACAATTCCGAGCCGAAAAAAAATTACCAAAAGTGATAGGAGAAAGGAAATTTTTCTATTTTCGATAGGCATTGCCTCTATCCTGAAGAGCACGAGAACAAGTGACATCGAACCACAGATTATGAGGAGAAAAAGATTTAGTAGAAGATGGAATAAACCAGCTTATTCCCTCGGGGATCACGGCCCCTACTTTTTCAGCAGTCACCGAAGCGTACTCCGAATCAAAACAGGATTAATACCAAGGGTAGGTAACAGAGAAGTGGCGCAATGCCTCTCACCTAGGCTTATTAAAGCGACAGAAAGTACATTTAGAGCATGGTGGAGTTGCTGGAGATAAAGTGTTATAATTAAGAGCTACAAAATTGTGGCCAGAGTTACCGATAGGAGGGAAAATTGTGTATTTATAGAGAGAAGGATCAATGGTGAAGCATAGGCCAAGCGTGTTCAAGAATTGGTTATGACGATCTGGGATATGTGTAGGTTCCTTCTACAACTGTTCCAGATCTTTGATAATACTGAATGTTTTGGTCTTCTTCCCATCTCTTTAAGTGTGAGAGAAACTCAACCATTTGGTGTGGTGGACGTTAAAGTTTCCTAAGTAGAGGACTTCAGCATTTCGATGAGAAGAAGTAATGTTCTCGTGAGAGGTAGTAAGGCATTTAAAAAGGGCCGAATAATTTGTTCCATTAGGAGAGCAGTAGCAGAAACACAAGATAATAATAGTAGTAGTAGTAGTAGTATAGAGAAAAATCTTAAGCCATAGAATAACGAAGTTAGGAGACTCAAGGTTTTCGAAACGTATTACAGGAGTGTTAATGTTTATATAGGCGTATACTCCATCTTTGAGCCGAAAATTGTGAAAAAAGTTGTAGTTAAAGATATTAAGTTTATTAGAGAAAGAATCTCTGGATAGTTGAGTCTCAGTCACAAGTCAACAAGTCCTATCATTAGTACAATCACGCATCCCCCCCCCCCCCACCCACAAACACACCACACCACACACACACACACACACACACACACACACACACACACACACACACACACACACACACACACACTTACGCAAATTTACGTACAAACAAAAAATATTAGACCTACATTAAAACCTTAAAAGCAAAATTTATGGTAGTTTATGCTTATAAAACTGGAAAGCAGAGGCTAAAATCATGAAACTACTACTACTACTAACTACTACTACTACTACTACTACTACTACTACTACTACTACTACTACTACTACTAATAATAATAATAATAATAATAATAAAAATAATAATAATAATAATAATAATAATGATAATAATAATAATAATAATAATAATAATAATAATAATAATAATAATAATAATAATAATAATAATAATAATAACAATAATAATAATAATAATACCTCAATTTTCATTCAACAAAATGTTATTTATATTTACACAAAACAATAATTTAGATTGTTGCAAATGAAACAAATTAAATAATTCCGAACGTTCACACAAGCTCAAATGTATATTTTATTCACCAAGAGCTGAGATGCGAATTAAATATTGATGCAAAACGCCTACGAACATACACAAAAATTGACATGTGACTGTGTCTTTTGTTTGAAAAGGAAACCTGGGGTAACACTGGAAGCACCGGGAATTGGGTTTCGACTCCCCACCATCGTTATCCTAGAAGCTTCTTTGTTGAAATGGCCTCCTGGGGTGACACTTTTGCATGAACTTCAGATCTCTGTTAGTTAAGAAAAATGGAACTATAATAATAATAATAATAATAATAATAATAATAATAATAATAATAATAATAATAATAATAATAATAATAATAATAACAATAATAATAATAATAATAATGATAACAAGTGATAGCAGATTAAAGAATAATAATAATAATAATAATAATAATATAATAATAATAATAATAATAATAATTAATAATAATAATAACAATAAATAATAATATTAATAATAATAATAATAATAATAATAATAATATATAATAATATAATAAATAATAATAATAATAAAAAACAAGTAATATTATATTCCTTAAAGATAACCAATAGTAATAATGACTAAACAAAAATCATATCATAATCATTCATCATAATCATAATAATCTATAATAATAATAATAATAAAATAATATAAATATTATAATAATCAATAATAATAATAATAATAATAATAATAATAATAATAATAATAATAATAATAATAATAATAATAATAATAATAATAATAATAATAATAATAATAATAATAATAATAATAATAATGGCACTAAATTTGTAAAACCTTTGTAAGAAACTTTATTATAAATGTAGAAGTTAAATGATTGGAGAGTCTGTACCTTATAGAAAGCGTGGTTAATGGGATTACGTCCTTTTTTAAGTCCCGTCGCCCCGTTCATATTTGCCTTTAACGAAGGCTTTATAAGAGGCCTTAGGGACGTAATTGAGAAGGGTAACGAAGGATCCTAAACGAGGTTTTAGCAATCAAGAGAGCTTTTCAACCGTCATCGGCAACTTTTAAACCAAGAACGCGCTTCCTTCAGATAAATAATTCAAATATGGTTAGTTGAGTTGTATATATATATATATATATATATATATATATATATATATATATATAATATATATATATAGTATATATATATATAATAATATATATAATTATATATATATATATATATTATATATTTTTAAATATAACTTATTATATAAATATATGTTATAAATTTCAGTACAAGTCTAAATGAAGAGGTGTAAATTTATGATTGCTAAAATTGATGAAAACATTTAATTGGCAATGTTAAGAAATGTTTATTTGTTATAAAACCTAACCTAACAAAGCCTAACCTAACCTAACCTAACCTAACTTAACCTAACCTAACCTGACCTAACTTAACCTAGCCACCTAACCTAATCTTACCTAATCTAACCTACTCTAACCTAACCTAACCTAACCTAACCTACCCTACCTAAACCTAAACCTAAACTTAACTTAACTTTAACCTAACCTAACTAACCTAACTAACCTAACCTTAAACTGTAAATAAATAAAGTAAATAAATAAATAAATAAATAAAAAACAGTTAAAACTAAAAAAAATACTTGCAAATAATCAGCCACCAGTAAGCCTCATATATATATATATATATATATATTATATTATATATTATATATATTTATATATATATATATATATATATATATATTATA
>JABUQX010086888.1:40000-52500 GCA_015478945.1 Trachelipus rathkii
CTTTGGTCTTTCCACATGGGTCAGTTTTTGGCCCACGGTATTTTTTGAGAACCCGGATTTTTTGAGAACCCTAATTTTTTGAGAACCCTAATTTTTTGGCAACCCTAATTTTTTCAAACCGTAATTTTTTTGGCAACCCTTGACTTTTTTTGGCAACCCTAATTTTTTATGGCAACCCTATTTTTTGCAACCCCTTCGAAGAAGGGTTGCGCCAAACGGTTGCGTCAGCAACCGTTGTACGTACCGCCACCCTAATTTTTTTCGACCAAACCCCTTTGGTCTTCCAGGGTTCAATTTTGAGAACGTACGTGTCCCACCCTATTTTTTTGGGCAACCCTAATTTTTTCGCAACCCCTAAATTTTTTGGCAACCCTAATCGAAGGAGGGTTGCGCCAAACGGTTGCGCTAGCAACCGTTGAACGTATTGCCCCCCTATTTTAACGCCCCTAATATTTTTCGAACGCGTGGGGTCAAATTTTTTGCCGCACGGTAATTTTTGATCCTTCATTTAGGGGCTTAGCCCGTTTTTGATGTTTAACGTTGTTTGACCATGATATTTCGGCCTTGACCTTGCCAGATACAATGGATCATTTTTTGCCCACGCCAATTTTTTTTTCCCACTCGTGGCCCACCCGGCGCATGTATGTATCTATTCTAACTTGGACGCATGTATGACCTACCCTAACTTGAACACCTACACACACACACACACCACACACACACCACATCACACAACACACACACACACACATCACACACACACCACATCACAACACACCATCACACATACAACACACACTACACCACACACACCACTTACACTTATACACACATCTCACTATGACACTTATACATCACACATTCACTGTATGACACTTAACATTTACCCATGATACAACTACATTTACATCTTATTCAGCACGTACAACACACTGCCAACCCTTTGGTCTTCATGGGTCAATTTTAACCCACGGTAATTTTTTGTCCTTCCTTAGGGACTTAGCCCTTTTAATTGGATGTCTTAAACCTTTGTTTTGACAATGATATTTCGGCCTTGACCTTGCAATATACCATGGGTCAATTTTGACCCCACGCCTAACTTGATGGCTTTGAATGGTTCTAGCCATCACGTAAGAAGTACCAGGGATGTTCTATTTAGTGTTCTACTGAGTATTAGATGAGTGCCTGGTGAGTGCCAGTGAGTGCCAAGTGAGTGCAACAGTGCCAATGAGTGCCAGTGAGTGCCAATGAGGGCCAAGTGAGTGCCACATAGTGCCAAAGGAGTGCCACATAGTGCAACTGAGGCCACTTTTTTTCAAGCCTTTTCTAGCCTCCCCTGAACCCCGAATAGCCTAATATGGGTGTCTACCCCTATGTAATAAGGTATGAGGAATCGATGGTGTATATTACAATCTGCTAGAATGCTTCCTTACTATGAGTTAGTATTCTTCTAACACTTATATGCATCGCATAAATATATCTAAAGAGCTACACAATTGAGACAGTGACCGCAAACGTTTCAGAGTCGCGTTCGCAGGTCAGCCCCTCCGCGAAACCGCCCCGCCGGGTGCGCCCGCAGGCGCAATATTCACAGCGCCCGCCGCGTGCGCCCGCAAGGCGCAATATTTCCGCGTAACCGCCGCGCGTGCGTTCGCAGACAGCAAAATTTCCCGCGTGAAGCGAAAAATATGATTCAATGTAAAACTATTCAAAAGAATTCGTCAAATATAGCTATGAGTCATTCATCTTTTACTACATGTACGAAATTTTTATTAAAAACATATACTACTTTACATACCTTAAGCAGTACCAAGCAGTAAAAAAAAGCATACTAATGCCCTAGGTGTTAGGTAATAAACACCTCTATTGTTTTTCTGCTTTACTGCTTTAACTCTCTGCTTCTGCTTTAACTTTCTGCTTTACTGCTTTAACTTCTGCTTTACTGCTTTTAACTTTCGCTTTACTGCTTTTAACTTTCTGCTTTCTGCTTTACTTTCTGCTTTACTGCTTTTTGACTTTCTGCTTTACTGCTTTAACTTTCTGCTTTACGCTTTAACTTTCTGCTTTACTGCTTTGAACTTTCTGCTTTAGCTGGCTTTAACTCCATAACATTACATTACTTAAAGCAAGTAAAGCAGTAAACAATAGAGGTGTTTACATAACACCTAATGGGGTGGGAATTAGTACGCTTTTGTTTACTGCTTTAAACTGGCTTTAACTTTCTGCTTCTACTGCTTTAACTTTCGCTTTACTGCTTTAACTTTCATATATTTAATTAACAATTATGTTTTCTTTATATTTTTTATTTTGTTTTCTTACTTTTTATTTATTTATTTCTTATTTTTATTTTTTGTTTTAATACTTTTTTATTTTTAATTTGTTATATATGAATAAAAACACACAGAGTTTCTGTTATATAACCATTTTATATTTTAATAAATTGTACGAAATTTTTATTAAAACCTTTTATATATACGAGTTTTAAGGGAAGTAAAATCGCGTTTTTTTATTTTAAGCATTTATTACATATCAGAAACTAAAATCATTGACATAATGACAACTAACGTGTTTGAAACTTTTACAAGTTTTAAATTAAAGCGAATACAAAAAATATTTTATTTTAAAAAAAAAAAAACCCATTAATTAATGGGGAAAAATCAAAAAATTTCACCCAAAAATTAAAGAACTGTTTTCCACAATACATTGGAATATAAGGGTGAACAGGGTAAGACCATAGTTTTTTACACAGCTTACATATTATATTTTAAAAATAAGTAAATAAAATGATTATTCAATATAAATTTTAAAAAGTTCAAGAGATAATTATGTGAACAGTATCGTTTTTTGCTCTATTATAACGGAAATCCATGTCCTGTTGAGGTGATTGTGGACGAGCAATGTAGGAATATGAGGCAGGTATCCTCTCCAATTTACAGAAGTTTATTTCGTTAATAGCAACAACCCCCTAAAAAGCGACGGTTCATTTTTTTACAACCACCGATTTTTTTCCGCTTCATTCACTCTTTATAATTCAAAAGTACGTTGCGTACTCTTTCAATTTCAATGAGTTGAGGATGGTCAAGATAGACCACTCCAGTGATGGGTGATTGTAGAATCGTTCCAAAAGAGAGATTTAGTCCTAGGGTGCCCTTTCTCTCAAAATGTTTAAATGATAGGCGTTTCAAGCTGAAAGGTCTGCAGTAAGATCATAGGCGTATAAATTACTATTCTTTGCGTATTCTTCAAGATTTAAGCCTGTCCCACTATCAATACATGATACAGTATTGGCTATTAAGTCGTTAAAAAGGCCGAGTACAGAGGGATAGGTCTCCGTTGTATAACATTTTCATAATCACGTCCGTGAGGCAGTCCATTCACATGTAAACTGATACCCCTAAGTCCGAAAGGCGTGAATTTATAGGGTGACTTTTTATAATTCCCAGAGTAGGCTTCATGCTCCACAATCCCTATTATTATTTTCTGTGGTAAATTTCCGTTCACAATGTTAGGGATATTGATACTCGATAATCCTTGAGTGAAATTAAATATCTTGGTTTCAACTCTCTTATTAGGGTACTTTGCTGTAAGGTATTCAAAAACGAATTTCAATTTCCAAATGACGCTGTGTGATAATTTCACTTTTCTAAGTAAGAGATAAGCTCCAACAGTTTGAAACAGGTTCTGGACATAAAGCTGTAGCAGTAGGTTTACTTTTTTATTTTAACAGCAAATTTAGGATCTTGACCGTGATAAAAATGATTCTAGTATCTACCAATGGTAGAATGAGTCTTTCTTGAGAAAGAAGATATCGCCATTTAATCGACCGTAAAATTAATAAGTATTATTTATGACTTTAGCTGCTTTAATCTTATATGTGCATGCTTCATCTTGAAGCTTATAAAACCCACAGATTTGAATGAGATTTGTTTTAAGCATCGTCTGAATAATTTACCAAATGTTTATATATAGCTTCTATAAGGATAATTAGCCGCTGATGCTACCTGTGAAGTTCCGGTTAAGATAGACTTCAAACCTGGGTTGAAACATGTAACAGGAAATTTGAATTCGTATAATACTATGGTCATCAACCCGTAGGAAGATCTGTTTAACCATCAGGTTTGTCAATTTCGTTTTAACATATAAAAACACATTAGAAGGATCTAAGTACTGATCAGAAGTGCCCGGAATATTGAACTCTAGGGGAACATCTGTATTGGTAATTGAATGCAGAGGATTAATACTGATAAAGTTTGGACTCGCTAACGCTAATCTGTGTAGGGTTCATTGAGAAGAGATCCAATTCACTCTTACAGCAACAGGACTAGAAGGATGAAAGGAAATGCAATCTTGCATGGTGTCAGAGCTCTGGCGTATATATGAACTTTTTCATGTTAAAAACCTTACTTATATACATACATCGTATAAAAAAGTTATCAGTTGGTAATTAAATAGCAAATACATCAACTCATTTTTTCTTTTGAGGTTTTTTCCGCTTAGTCTTTTCTTTATGACAATCTTCTTGTTCCCTCGCCCTTGTCCTAACATTTTACGTCTTATTTTAAGCTTAACTCGTCCAACATCTCATCTGAAACATCGGCTATCGTCTTTTTAATGCTGTACGAGGATTATTTCCTGTAGCAATATCTTGAATAGTAAATGCAAACCTGTTCTTATAATAGCTTTTTTACCTATATATTCCCCGCCTTTCCTGAGTAAAGGCCTTGCACTTCCCATAGCTTGGCAAAAAATTCACCAAGGCCATACCCCCTCTGCATTTTGGTTCCCTGAATACCCTTTCTTCGTCCATTTATTACAGGAGTATCTTTCTTATACTATCTTTTACACTGTGAGATATGTTTAATGAATGGAAAAATTATCTGACTACACCTGCTTATATATTCATTATGCGTAATTATGCCATCTGTTTCTGTTCTAAGATGGAACTTTGCTAAAATGCAACCGTGTGTACAGGGAAAGATTTCCTTCTACATCTTTTATATGCACGCGTACAAAGTCAAAATTTGATCTATTCAGAGGTAGATAATGATAGGGAATGTTATAACTTTACTCTCTTTGGGAAAATATGCTACTCTTAATAAAGGAGCTTTAAGTATTACCTACTATTGATACTCAATTAATTTGTATATACAGTAAGCCATACCTGGATGATGATCATCTCACTTGCGATCAGCTAACTGATAGCCGCTCGATCTGCTTTCATCTTTTGTTCATGTTGGAGTCCATGCGTTTATTCTCCACAGATTAAGTATAACCCTCTCAACATAGGTAAGGTCATATCATGAAGTATAATCAACTCAAGCAATCACGTTACGAAATGTTTACGCTGGCCATGGTGTGATCGTTCGAGAAAAAACATGTTCCGGTCTCGTAGGTCACTTACTTTTGATTTTAAAGATATTATTACTCGGGCTCAGGGGTACCCATTTTCAGTTTTTTTTAACAAACCTTTCCACAAAAAACTCATATCAAAAGAACGTTTAAATGACTAAAAAATAGGCAGGCACCGATTTAAAATAAGACCGTCGCAGAACAAAAATTCTTCAATGAAGTATTCTTTTGTAGCAATGTCGTATTCAGCTTTTTGGCAATTGTAGTTCTTTTCAGAAAACGAGTACCTTCCTTGTAATATAGTTTCAACACATTCTACACTTCTGTACACCGTCATCCAGAATAATAGATCGTGAGGCAAATTTTCTATGTCCGTATTTAATATCATTTCACATAATCCTACTTCGTATGCCTCTCTTTCAAGTTGTATAGGATTCATTAGCACAGTTGTAAAATCCGAGAGTTTATTATCAGGATGTAAATCCAAGGAGGCTGAAGAAGGGAGAGTTATATAAAAGTGATCTACACTCTCCATGATTATAATGACAACTGATTAATGATTCTTAACCTCACTTGCTTTTATATAAGTATTAAACTTGGCAGGATATCCCCTCCATTTCACAAGTAACTGCTTATTTTTTCCTTTACCTCTCGTAGCTATTATTTTTTTCAATTTTATATTCATGAGTTACAGGATTGAACCTTACTTTTTGTATTTCCTGTTTATAAAATCCGCCTTTTTATTTTTTCACCATTTAAATCTTCCAGATAATATAACTTTAAACTATCACGACTGAATGGCCGGATATTGTGGATTTAAAAAACTTCCGTAGTCCCCAACCGGATCAATACCTTTTCTAAACCCTTTCTTCTGTGAGAAACTCTATACATAATGCGTTTCACCTTTATATCTGATCTATCTATTATTTTGTTTTCTTTTTTCCATCCCATATTGCACCATACGTCCTCTAGTTTTTGACATCTTTAAAGGAGTTGACTTTATTAGTTCTATGGTAAGACCTGTTATAAGAATAAGGGCCAGATCTGTCCTATATCAATATATTTAAAAAGTATTCATTTTAGGTAAAAATTATTATGCATGCGTTTCTTAATTAGTACGTTTGGACTCTTTCAACAGTTGCCGCTTTGTTACGGAAAATGTATTTGTAATCAGCTTATACCATACTCCCAGAGCAACTCCTGAAACTCTCGCCCCTTGAATTCCATTCCTGAATCTGTCCAAAATATTTCGGGTGTTCCCGCCGTCCTCCTATAATTCAAGTAGCAGCATCGGTAACTGTAGCTTGATCTTTTATCTTTTATTGGCCTCAACAAAGTATCTAGAGTATACGTCAATGGTAATAAAAGTATATATTGAAAACCTTCATTATAAGAGCTGCTATTAAATCATTTCCGATAAATCTAGCTGCCATAACGCTATCGAGCTGTGGAGATATGGTTTTTTCCGTGTAGGAATTTTTTTTCTTACAGTTTATGTAGAGTAAATGCCTCTTCACACGCCCTCCAAATATGCTTTTAACTCTTTTTTCCTCAATATTAGGATACCTTAAAGCAAAACCTAGTGAAAAACCCCCAAAACTATTTGGCTCCCTCAGATTTTGAAGAATACTTATCAACTACCGTCCTCCTCCTCGCCTCCTGTTGTCTACTGACAACAGTGACAGCGTTATATTATATAATATATATATATTAAGTCTGTAAAAATGTAGAATATATATATATATATATATATATATATAAGCGTAATATATATATATATATATTTGTCACAAAAATGTGATATTAGGTCACAAGGGAAAAAGAAAGAGAAAAAGATTTAAAATAACATTTATTTATACACAAACATTACAACTAAATATATATGATAATACATAATTACGATTTAATCCAACTAGACCTATTATAAGGTGTTTTTCTTAGTCGGCTTCTGGTAACACGTTTAAATTATCTGATGCGTAAAAAGTGCCTGATGGACTTGAATCAGGTCTTGGCGTAACGGGGATATTATCTAAGTCTGCTAATCGCCTTGTATTTAAGATTAAACTTCTGGAAAATTAATAGTCTGAAGTTCTTGTTTGATATCATTCCATCCTTTTACAGGTCCTTTCTTCCAGTTACGTGAGAGATCAGCTATCAAATCCACAATATTTTGATCCTTTAACTATTTCATCATCAATTACGATCTGCCCTGCTTCATTCAACGTTAATTGGTCTTTTAAAATATTATAAAAAGCTATTCCTGATTTACGCCTTCTATAGGTAAGCTCTTCCCTCTAAGGATATTTTTCAATTTATTCTCTTCATTTTTTCTACTTCAAGTTTTATACTTCATAGGTATATCTACATCATTCGTACCGGGAATACGTAGGGCTTGGATGTAGCGTGCATAGTCTTTTAAGATCTATCATTTTTTGTATGGCATCTTTATAAGAAGCGTTTCTCATGGATGTTAATGTTGAATTTAATAGCCTGTACACTTTCTTTTCTCTATATTCGGTTATCTGTTTCAACTTTAGGCTCATAATAAGCTAGGAGGTAGATGGCTGCTGGAAAGATAGATAGTCGTTTCACGAACTATATAGGATTCTGTTGGTGCAACTGTTGCTGCTGGCTGGTGGATCTGTGTAAGAGGAGGTTGTAGTGATGTGTGCATGGCAGTTTTGTTGTGGGCTATATTATCTGTCGTGTATATTATGGGGTTTGTGAATGATGAAACTGGGGGCGGTGATTGTGGATTTTGCGCAAGTGTGCGGCATAATTGTCCATTATTGGAAGGTTGTTGAAATGAGAATGCTGAGGAACTGAATTCTGTTACAGATTTGCTGTATTATTATATCTTCATTTCTCATCACTGACAGTTATATGGGAAGTACATTTGCAACTCTTCTTCATTATGGGGTGGAACAACCACTTAGGTAGTCAGGGGAGCTATAGACGGAGTAAGAGTAGATGGCAGAATACTGTCCCGTCTTCCGGCCTCTCTGGTGTAACTTGCTTCTTTTTATTTGTTTCAACGATTTTTTTAGAAGTGTTTGAGGCGAGAGTTTTTTAATGATGTTCTATAACTACCAGTAGCTTTAACGTGGTTCTGAGGCTTGTGTTAAAGGAACATTGGTCCTTTTATAAGAATTTTAAGACAGACTTTTCACATATCACACTGGGGATGATATTCTCTCATGCCTTATTCTATTTTAGTTTAGCGTTTGGTTGCAGTATGGGTTTCAGGACTTTTGAAAGATTTTTTTTATATAGAGGGTAAAGTACTATTGCAACTAGAAGCACTCATTATTTCAGGTAGTATTGTTCTCATTTTTCCTATCTCATAGGGCAGAATGTTGTACGGAGCAGCAACTCTTGTGCGTGTTTTTGGTGGTGAAGTTCACACAAGTCAAATAACCGTGGGGATTGAAGGTAACTCTCTTTATATACTTTTAAGAACTCTTTCCTTTGAAGAGGAAACATTTGAGTTGCCCAATACATTAATTTTACTCATGTCTCTTCTCTGTCCAAACTACAGTAAATACTGTGTGTTTAAAGAAACACTTCGCATATGCTTGCTTTGATGAAAATTCTGCGTTAGAAACAGACGAGATATTTAGATGGTGGGAATAAACTGTGAACGCTTCTGCTATTTCCAAATTCATATTTGTGCATTAAATCATCTAATAAAATAATTTTGTGTCCATGTATATTGTCCAGCGATCTAATATCCTGGGTATATGCCTTCATGAAATGTGAATCACAATTTTAATTATTTCTTTTAAAATTTTTCCTGATATAACATTATAACCCATATTATTTTTACAGGGGTTTGTTCAAAAATCTCCATTTCCTTTAAAATATTTAATAATAGAGAAAGTTTTACCCACATCCCTGTCGGCCCAGCTACAAAGACCATGTAGCGGGCCTTCGGAAACGTTAAATTTCTCCACAATCATACTCTTTTACCCAGTAGATAATGAAATAATGGTTTAATTTAAAGTTGTAAAGCAGAAAAATATATCGTTTTTAAATTAATAAAAACTTCGTACAATTATTAAATAAATGTTTATATAAAAGAAACTCTGTGTGTTTTTAATCTACATTACAAATTAAAAATAAAAAGATTAAAACAAAAATAAAAAATAGAAAATAATAATAAAAGTAATTCAAACAAAAAATAAAAATATAAAAGAAAAACTAATGTTAATAAATATATGAGTTAAAAAACAGTAAAGCAGAAAGTTAGAAGCAGTAAAGCAAAAAGTTAAGCAGTAAAGCAGTAAACAAAAGGTACTAATTCCCATAGGTTGTTAGGTACACCTCTATTGTTTTACGCTTTACTGCTTTAAGGTATGTAATGTATGTGAGTTACAGCAGTAAAGCAGAAAGTTAAAGCAGTAAGCAGAAAGTTAAAGCAGTAAAAGCAGAAGTTAAGCAGTAAAGTCAGCAACAGTTAAAAGCAGTAATAAGCAGAAAGTTAAATGCAGTAAACAGAAAGTTAAAGCAGTAAAAGCAGAAGTTAAACAGTAAAGCAGAAAGTTAATGCAGTAAAGCAGAGAGTTAAAGCAGTAGAGCAGTAAAACAACAAAGGCATACTAACACCTAGGGGATTAGTATGCCTTTGTTTTTACTGCTTTATCTGCTGTTATTAATTGGTGATTAGAAGTATAGTGTTTTAGATAAATTTTCGTATCAATTGTAGTAAAAATGAATGGACTCATGGTATATGGTTTGAAACGGAAATTCTTTGAATATGTTTACATTGATATCATGATTTTTCCCGTCACGTGTTTTTGTCGGTTGGAATTTTGCGTTCTGCGAACGCACCTGGCGGGTTACGCTGTGAAATATTGCGCCAGCGGGCGCACGGTGATCGGGCGCGGCGGGAATATTGTCGCCTGCGGGCGCTACGAGCGGCGGCGCGTTTTCCGCGGCGGGCCGGTTTTCGCGGAGGGGCCTGACCTGCGGAACGCGGAACTCTGAAACGTTTGGCGGTCAACGTGTCTCAAATGTCGTAGCTTCTTTAGATATATATTCTGCCATGCTATAAAAGGCTAAAAAAATGCTAACTCATAGTAGGAACCATTCCTAGCAGATTGTAATATACACCATTTCGATCCCTCATACCTTATTACATAGGGGTAGGCCACCCATATTAGGGCTATTCGGGGTTCAGGGGAGGGCTAGAAAAGGCTTGAAAAAAGTGCACTCAGTTTTGGCACTATGTGGCCAACTCACTGGCACTCACTTGGCACTATGTCACTTGGCACTCATTGGCACTCCTTGGCACTCATTGGCACTCAATTGGCACTCACTTGGCACTCACCTGCAACTCACCAGGCACTCAATCTAATGACTCATAGAACACTAATAGAACACCCCTAGGTACTTCTTACGGTGATTGGGGAACCATCAAAGCCATCAAGTTAGCGTGGGTCAAAATTGCCCCATCGGTAATATGGCAGGGATCAAGGTGAAATATATGTTCCAAACAAGGTTAGAACACATCAAAATAAAGGGCTAAGAGTCTAAAGGAAGGACAAAAAATTAACGTGGGTTCAAAATTGACCAATGGAAGACCAAAGGGGGTTGGCACGTGGGTTTGTAGTGTGAATAAGTGTAAATGAAGTGTATATGGGTAATGTAAGTGTCCTAAGCTGAATGTGGTGTGTACTAAGTGTTCATAGTGACCATATGTGTGGTATAAACGTGTAAGTGGTGTGTGTGTGTGGTGTGTGGTGTGTATGTGTGTGTGTGTGTGTGTGTGTGTTGGTGTGTGTTGTGTGTGTGTGTGTGTGTGTGTGTGTGCGTGTGTGTAGGTGCTCAGGGTAGGATAGGTCCATACATGCGTACAAGTTAGGAACGAAATATGTGACGGGTGGGCCACGAGTGGGCCACGAGTGGGCAAAAAATTGGCGTGGGCAAAAAATGAATCCATGGTATCTGGCAAAGTCAAGGCCGAAATATCATGGTCAAACAATACGTTAGAAGACACAAAAACGGGCTAAGCCACCTGCCTAAATGAAGATCAAATTACCGTGGGCAAAAATTGACCCCTGGTATCTGTCAAGGGGGGGGTAAAGGGGTGGGGGCAATACGTACAACGGTTGCTGACGCAACCGTTTGGCGCAACCCTTCTTCGAAGGGTTTGACACAAATTAGGGTTGCCGAAAAATTAGGGTTGCCACAAAAATCAGCGCCTCTACAGAAAATACCGAATGGGTCAAAAATGACGCATGGAAGACCACAGGGTTGGTCCGAAAAAATTACGGGTGGGGTAACGCTACAATCGGTTTGCTGACGCAACCTTTGGGCAACCCTTCCTTCGTAGGGTTGCAAAAAATAGGGTTGCCATAAAAAATTAGGGTTGCCAAAAAAGTTAGGGTTGCCAAAAAATTAGGGTTCTCAAAAAAATTAGGGTTGCCAAAAAATTAGGGTTCTCAAAAAATTAGGGTTCTCAAAAAATCCGGGTTCTCAAAAAATCCGGGTTCTCAAAAAATCCGGGTTCTCAAAAAATCCGGGTTCTCAAAAAATACCGTGGGCCAAAAATGACCCATGGAAAGACCAAGAAGGTGTTGGTCCCAAAAAGGTAAAGGACCAAAAAGGTAAAGGCCCAAAAAGGTCAAGGGCAGTAAAATTTGGGACTCGAAAAAGGTCAAGCCCCAAAAAGGTAAAGGTCAAAAAAGAAAAGGTCAGGGCAGGTAAAAATTCGAGCTCAAAAAAGGTCAAGGTCAAAAAAGGTCAAGGCCAAAAAAGGTCAAGGTCAGTCAAAGGTCAGGTAGGTGGTCAAGGTCATTTTCGTGCAAAATGGATCTCCTACTACTGAGGTTCATTGTTACATAGAAAAACTTTTAAATATTTTAAAAACTGATGGAAATGAGAATAATGCAGTTTCTTTTTAAAGGAATTTTTTAAAAATCTAAGAATTTTTGCCAAGATTTTTCATTACCACGTACAGTATCCAAAAGAATTCCAGCCTTAGGGACATCAAAAAGTTCTGCTGAGGATTGCTTCAGAGTTTCACTATTTATAACTTACCTTGATTCTCTCATTTCATCTCTGAGTTTCAAATTTTCGGAACACAATATAACATCGACCTTTCCTTGCCTTTTGCATACAGTTAGAACAAGAAAATTAACCAAATCCGA
>JABUQX010086888.1:65000-77262 GCA_015478945.1 Trachelipus rathkii
ATTAATATATATATATATATATATAGTATATATATATATATATATATATATATATATAATATTATATATATATATATATATATATATATATATATATTAATTCAATTAAATAAATTTTTGAAAAGAGATTTCGGAAAATATTTGATTTTCTTGAAGATATTTACTTTAAATAAATAAATACATTAATATTTTAACAATTATATTTATTTCCTTTTCCGAATTCGCTTGATATATCAAATTTCGAATATTTTTATGTTAAAAACTCGGAAAAATTATAATTTGGCCTCAATTTTAATTTGAAATCATAGTAAATACCAAAAAAAATTGGTTATATTTAGGTATGTTTATATATTTTGCATCAATTTATAACAAAGGAGTAATGGAATTAAAATATATTTTTTTATTTTGTTTGATTTAACCCTCTATTATTTAGTGTAAATTTACAGTTAACCACGGTAGAAAACCCCGGTTTTTCCTGATTTTTGGCCGGGGCCGGGGCCGGGGCCGGGGCCGGGGCCGGGGCCGGGGCCGGGGCCCCGGTCGGTTCCTAGTTATCACCAAGATAAAGGATTGAAATTATGTGATGATCCTATAAGCTGAGGGAAAGATAAGCAAAATGTCTATCCACAGTTGTGTAAACACGCAAGAAAAAATTTATGCTGTCCAAAAAAAACTAATGTACCAAATGAGAGATTATTTACCATTGCTGGATTAATATACGATGAAAAGGGAAACAGACTTGCAGCAGAAAAGGCCCAAAAATTGATGTTTCTCGAGCATAACTTTTTATATTTAAATATGAATACTAGTGGAATAAGTTAATGAATATCTTAATTTGCTTAATTTTCATTACTTATAAGTTATAATACTGAATAACAGAACTTGATAGTTAGTTACAAAGTTAATCTAAAATCTCTTTCTTTAAGGACGGAGGTTGGGGAGAGAGATTGATGGGGTGCACTTAAGTTGGGGTCTACGTCCTCCACACTTCTTACACAATTATGCTAGTAACTGTGGCTAAAACACCTCTCTCTCTCTCTCTCTCTCTCTCTCTCTCTCTCTCTCTCTCTCTCTCTCTCTCTCTCTCTCTTCTCTCTTCCTCTCCTAATATATATATATATATATATATATATATTATAATATATTATATATATATAGTATAATATATATATATATATATATATATATATATATATATATATATATATATATATATATATATATATATTATATAGTATATATATATATATATATATAATATATATATATATATATATATTATATTATATATTATATACAGTATTATATATATATATATATATATATTATATATATATATATATATAAAAGTTTCGATATCAGCACTCACATCCGCGGATTTATAAAATAGAGCAACCGCACCCACATCCGTGTTCTCGAAGATAAAACGAAAAAACTATACATCCGCTATATCAACATGCACTCACCCACACCCACAACCCACACCCAATCCACAACCACCCCACACCCACACCCACACCCACACCCAAATCTACATGTATATTACATATCTGTATATATATATAATATATATATAATATATATTATATATATATATATATATATATATTTATATATACACTATATATTATATTTTTTTATACATTAAATATATATATTTTTTTATATTTTTATATATATATATTATATATTGCAATATGAAAATATTTCCATAATTTGATATGATTTATATTTTTCCAAATGTTTTGGTTTTTCATAAGGAAATTGAGTGCATGAGTTTATAGGGGACAGAAATAGTTTTTTCTCATGCATTTATATTGACATTTCATCCATGACGTTGGGCCTCATTATAATAAATGTTTAAAAATTATAAATTGATATAATTTTTTATTACCATTTATTCTTCGTTACTTGAAATTTATTACGGTAAAACATATAGTAAATATTATAAATACTGATGTTTGTATGACAATTACTTTGTTAGCGTTTTTATAATCGGTTTTTTGAGATTTTTTTCCCACTGGGGTAAGCTGGAAGTGGTTTATATTATCTTATCATTAAAGAACAGCTGGATTAAATGAAATAATAAGCTTCTCTAAGTAAGATCTTTTTTTGGTAACATATTTTGTTAAATAGGAGATTCTGGGGTCATTATATAGGGAATAGCATTGCATCTCTTCCTTTATGTGGAACGGGTACTCCTTTGCGTCACATAGCACAAGGCCAAGAAATGGAAGATGATACCTGTCCGACAAACTCTAATTATGCCCTGTTCAGACGAAGGATGAAATGTTTATGTTTTATAGATCCAAAATTTTGGAAGCTCTGACGAAAAAGGAATAAAATCCCTCCAGAAAATCAAGTAGTTTATCAGTTCTTTTTCGTCCAGTATTTCGTCGCAATTATCTTTTGTTAGCGGAAAACAGTCTTACTCTACTACTCCTTAAAACCTAATACTATTTGAGCTTTTATGTCATATCAATTAGTAAAAAAAAAATTTCCATATGAGATTTAAAATAAAATTAATTTACTTACCCTTTCAATAAATAGTTATTTAATTTAACTTAATTTGACTGTGCCAACGCCGTTTCCTGTTTGTGTAGAATATCTCCTGGAACATTAAGAAGAGATAATTATGTGACACATGTTTCCGGGGTAATTTTTTGTAGCAGTGTGGGAGATGGTAGATGATGAAGCGAAGAAAATCTTTCCTTCCTTTCTTTTTATTTTTTTTTTTTAATAAACAAAGCACAAAATAATCACAGTTGCTTGATTAAAATTGTCAAGCTTTTAGAAGGTAACAGCATTATTTTAACCTGATTAACAAGAATTGCGTTTTAAATTTGTATCTGTTAATTTGCCACTTATAGAAGCATTTTATAATAGAGTAATACGAAAATACGGAGGCCAAATGTAAACGAAACTATTCTTGTAAAGAATTTTTAATATATTAAACATTAGACTTGAACTACGTACAACACTACTAGTACTATTATAATCACCAGTTTTACATAAAGTAGTTTTCTCACGAGATTGTTTGGAGAAATCTAAAAATAAATATCCGAAGAAGATGTTCTTTTATTTCGGTATATAAATAAATGGTGGAAAATTTGGATTCAAAGTATTATGAAGGGGATAAAAGATTTCAAAGAGAGTGGGATTGCATTTGGGATCTTCCTAGAGTTCATTTTTTCTTTTTCATTTTTCATTGGATGTCTTGGTAAGGATTATCAAGGAACAATTTCATTGGATTGTGCTATTTATAAATGGGAATATTGCACTGTTTGACCATTTGTGAAGGAAAAACTTTATAACAGATAATGACTCAACAGACGGGTTTTCTAAGGAACAGTGACGCCTTGTTTGGGAACACTGAAGAAGAAAGAAAATATTAGAAAAAGAAAAAAAACACAAAATATGAAGAAAAAAGAAAAAAGAAATAAGAAGAAAGAAGAAGAAGAAGAAGAAGAAGAAGAAGAAGAAGAAGAAGAAGAAGAAGAAGAAGAAGAAGAAGAAGAAGAAGAAGAAGATATTATTGGAAAAGGTAAAATCATTAAATCTTGCAGTACAATTGACATCAGCGGAAACTTTAAGATTATTTTACACATGGTTAGCCGCTAATCCGTGGGCTCAGATCGTGGTAGAACGACGGAGCCTATATGGCAAGGGCCCGGGCTTCCGATCCTAGTCCGGATCCTAGGTAGGAAATTACCTAGAGAAGTTTCTCCTCTTTGAATAGGCTATGATAGTCATCTGTCATCTGTCATTTTAAAATGACGACATCTAGAGACACGCTGCCAGCTGCTCGATTAGAGTTACGAAAACGCCAGATGGCGACTGCCTCGAATATAAATGGAGATTCTCAAAGAAGCCTTGAATGAAAATTTTAAAGTTAAAAAATTCCTTTTATTTATACCTTGCGATGTACGAAAAGGATAGTTCTGCTTTTATACTTTATTCTTTCATTGTTTTCTCCACATAAGAGCTATCAAAGACCCAATAAGGAATAAAAACACCCACTTCTTTTAGAGAAGTTTACTCTTTCAACTATAGTATAATAATGACTTAAAAACGTTATTTGCTATTTAGAAAATATCTCGTATTTTAATGGTGTGTTTGTTCTACGAATCAAGATCAGCTGACACATATAAACAAAAGTAAGTATATGATAAAAAATCAGCAACTTAATTAATTTAAAAAATCAATTTACAGTATTTAATCAATATAAAAAAAAATTATGTGGAAATATAAAAAAAAAAAAATGAACATTTTTATATCATTATACCGACAATCATCATTATTGGAACGGATACTACGAGTTATTAAGATGCGAATTCGTTAATATTTTCTTCATTTAAAGGTAACTTACTATTAAAAATTATTAAATAATTACAAGTAATTTTAATAAATTATGTTTGCATAAGAATGTTGATGAAATTTTTTAAAATATTAAAACGTACTTTATAAATATTGTAGAGTAATCTCTTAAAGTATAAAAATCTACTCTCAAATATTAGTTTACATCAAAAAGTTATTCAAGCAATATAAGATTCGAAAATTTAAAGATAGAAATTTCAATCTGTAATTTTCGATCCTGAAAGTCAAAGATTTTATATGTGGGACACAGTTAACTTAAAGCATCTTAAAGAATCATGAAGAATCTTAATTATGGAATAAGCTCTGAAATTGCGCACTTAGGATATTTTATAATCTTTTTTTATAATCTCTTTAATTTTGAAATACGTTTGTTGAGCTAGTCTCACCCTAGGCTGACGTATATTGAGTACACCTTCCCCCCTTTGAATAGGGCACTGCCCGTTAGCGATGGTGTTAACTGTTAAGAAAGAAAAACAAAAAAATAACAATTCGAGAATAATACGTTCGCTTGATTTAATTAAAGACAATATTTAACTTTCCATTAAACTAAACATTCAATACAATAAAATACATACCTGAAAAAAAAGAATCTTAGTTATAACTACAAGACACATTTTCTTTTTCGAACTAAACATTTTTTCCACTTGTCTATCATTTTTCCTAAACACTACTACTTTAATACCCTTATACTATAGCAGATTAACTCATCATTTATACTATATATATACTTAATCTATCCTATATTTCATCATATACTACTATATATACTAATATATACTATATACTATATACTATTATATAGTATACTTCAAATAGCCATCAATACATCATATAATAATAATAATAATAATACCTCACATCAAACATAATAACATCAGATGTTACGAACAACTTACCCGCCTGAGGCGGCAATCCTTGAACGAGATCGCCCTCCAAAGCTACCAGATCATAATCTTATAAATCTCTTCTATACTCGCTCCAGACCGATCACAATTCACTTCAAACATCTACACTATATGGAACGCTAATCAACGGGTAGCCGAACAAGAATAGATTTCTGCTCGCCAACTCTATTCTCTAAACACCCCAATAAGAATATCTTCAAACACACCTACGGTTACAAAAAACTCGACTGACAAGATGTTATCATTTACAACCTTTCTCCTAGGCAACTACTCCAGATTGAAAATTTCTCTACGTTTCTGCCCTTTAATTACAAGCCAGTTTTTAAAATTTTCCACTTCAATTATTTTACTTGACTTTTGTTAATTAGAGTGTTATAATTCAGACATTTATGTTTAATTAGTGAGGACGGAGCGATCGCCCATCCACTCCGCCTCCTATAACCCACGAGTCGCCACCCTGACTAATCACTACATAACTACATATTATCTATTATATACCATACCTATATACTATACTATATACATATATATCTCATATTACCATATATTATATATAATATATATATATACTTATATATATAGTATATATATATACTATATAATATATATATATATACTATATAGCTATATATAAGAAAATTCTATATTGAACGTTACATAGAATTTTTTTTCACAATTTTTTCAGAGCTATAGCCAAAGGTCTTATTAGCAAATTTTTTCGGCGGCGCATTCGAGCTGTATTTTCATCCCGCCGTACACCCCACTTTATATACGCGTATCTTATAATACTAACCTATACTATCCTTACTATATAATATTATAATCCATAGTTATATATCATTATATTATAATATATATCATATTATATATATATACTACTACATATCATATACTATATATATAGCTATAGTATTAAAATATATATCATACTATTCTATACTATATACTATATATCATATATATATAAGCCTAAATCTTCTCATGCAGAACTTGCCTCTCTTATTGGACTTACATAGGTTCTCCGATTGTACCTGCAACTCGCACCGATGTTGCGCGTCTACCTTCAAAGTATAGTAACACCGATATCATAATATAATATATATATATACATATATAATATATATCATCATACTAACTATATATATATCATATATATTATACTAATACTCATATATATATATATAATTAATATATATATATGTGTAGATATAACATAATTGGCAGAGTTACAAAACTTCAATTAATTCGTATTCTTAGGTACCTTTACTTCCTTAACCGTCATCCATAAGTTTAAACTACATCTTCTTCTCCCCCTCCCACCATACTGCCTACCTCTTGAGAAAGAAAAGACAACATTTGTACAAAACGCTGGAATTCTGCCTACTAACATTCTTTAATATTCCAAATTTTTTTAAATCTGAACTTATCAGCAGACGCTAAATCAGCAATAAATGCAGCTTGCACGAATCTTTATCTTGGTGCATCTCTTTTTTTCAAATATATCCCTTTACTTTCACGCTCTGGCGCCACAGCATTGTGTGGGGTGGTCCAGTGAGCGCGCGTGGGATTTATTTGAAACAGACCAGCACAATGCACCCATCTCACAATGTAACGTGTAGTTTGACCGGATATAATCTTGAAAGATCGTCTACAGGCATATATCGAAACTCCCAATTCCTAACTTAGCCCTATAAAATAAAATAAAATATTAAAAACTGGGATTTCCGAGACACCATTCTAGTAGTGGATGAGGACAAGTTGAGGAGTTATGAAACTAATGTGTTTATATCTTTTATCCTATAACATATATATATATATAATATACTATCATACTAAATACCACCACCATCATATATCACTATATATATCAATGATATATGTCTCATTAACTATATATATATTGTCTGCATTGCCCAAAGATAATTCTTGGAAAGAAGCTATAAAAGGATTAAGACGTGTAATTAATTGAAAACTCAGTTTATGTCTGATATAAGTCCTTTATTTAATAAATTTAAAATTTGCAATACGTTTTGTGCAGAATCAACAATTTTGCTCACTTCTACTCCTTCATTTAAGTGCTGGGTCTAAAAATACACAAAGAACTGGCCATTAATACCAACTAGTTTTGTCTGTTACTTCCACTAACATTTTGGTTTTGTTCCTTATTGTAGCTATTACATATTTAATATTTATTCGGCTTTCGTCCTTTGAGCCCATGAAGCTATTAACACAGTTTTTCATCATTCAAATTCGCATTTGCGAATATGGAAACCCATACATCATAAAACAAGTTTATATATAATATGAACAACATGACATCCATGACGTATTAGTTATAAGATTGTAATCCTTAAAAAATCTACCCGACATATTGCTTAATAAGATGCTACAATAGTAATACCCTAAAAGAGTCAGTAATGGATCGGAATGACTTAAATAAATACCATAGGAAAAGAATGTAATCAAAATAACAAAAAAAATAGGGTAAGGCAATGTCCATGAGATGGAAACTTTTATTTAAACAAATAATAATCATACAATCTCTTATACGCCTGTGTGTGAAAATACCCCAAAATTAAGTGGGGGTTTAGGGGAATTGGTCACGATCACAGTAGTTCGAATCTAACAATAAAATGACAATTACTATTCACGAAATTAACTCTCATATTCATTCATGATATTATTTAATGTATTATTAATTATCTATGAATATATAATATATAATCTATACATATTATTAATAACAACATAATTCATATAAATACAAAAACTAAGCTTAACCTATGTATAGAGACAAGATTTAATGGCCCATCATATTCATCATTATAATACTACTCCATGTTTTAAATTTATGGCTTAATTATAACATCCTAACAATTTAAATATAAAATCATTAAGAAATATGCGAAAAACAGACCAATATAATTATACATTCACCATGGGCCATAAAATATCTTCAAAGTTCCGTTCCTCTTTGATTAATAACGCCATCCCCTCCCCGCTTTATATATGAACTATTTATGTCTCGCTTAGTAGAGATCGGTTATTAAATTAGCTACATTACAGGTCATTAATCTACCAAAACTCAAACTTGTTAGTGCTATTATCTAATATTATATACTCTCCAAATGAATAAACTTTTTTTGTCCATTCTAATTATAATGTTCATCATATTTTCTTTTGAATGATTATGTTATATTCCACTACCTTAAATAAGTATAAGGAAGTATTATTACTACTTATCATAGCTTTGTAGCAAGGATTCATCTGTGTTATTCTTCCTTTACTTATGGTTTAAAATTTCGCTTAACTTAAATCTTTCATATATATAAATAATAGAAAATCAATATGTTAAAATATCTATACTATTTCCTATATTATAGTAGCTAGGTCAAATTTACTGTAATCTCATTGTTCAAAATCCTATGGCCTTACATCGTCCTCCATCATTTAGTATATATCTTATACTATATTAAAATAATATAAATATCGATTTTTAATTAATGATAAACCGTATATATATATATAATACTCTTCATCGTTGCACATATAACGATCAGATAAATCGCATACATAAATATTATCAACATATTAATGTAATACTATACTACTAATTAATAGGAAATCAATACCCAATTAATAGTTTAGCTTAGTCAATAAACAGAAAACGTTACTTTGTATTAATGCCTAAGTTACTTTTGCTGTATATTTACAAACATCTATTGTAATTATCAAGACTCGCCAACGAGATGAGTATGACTTAATTATTTATTTTGTATGGTCCTCTCTCTCCTGTTTTTTAAAATTGTTATTTAATTTATTTAAATATTATATAGTAGAGCAATATTTTCCTTAATATAACGCTTTTTCATACATATGCTATACTTATAGTCAATAGAACAATTACGTATAATTCAAGTCATTTAGGACATAACTATAAACTGGACGGCAGGTTTAGAGAAGATGTCACTGTGTGTCGGGTGGCGGCCGACATGCATGGCATGGTGTCGGGGTGGTGCGCAAATGTGGATAATAATATGTAGCCCTAGATGTATAACATAGTATATTGGGTATCTTAGAAAAAATAACATCTATACCCCTACAATCTAAAAGTTCTTGCAACTCATTTAATTCTATTTACTCTGATTTATACTCACCTTACTATAATTATAATTATATATTATTACTTGGGAGCTCTCTACTCTATACGCATAATTTCAATATTAAATAAAAAATGTAGTGTAATATACTTATATTTAAAAATCACTATGTATGTCAAACTCAATCTCAAACTTGTTGCACTAAATCCTTCAATTTTCTTTGCTACCACATGATGAGGTTTCTCCCAAGTTTTTACCATTTATGATATATGGTTTTGAGGGGAGTATATTCAAAGATATTACTAACAGTTAGGCACAGATGTGATTAGGTAGTCTGTTTTTCATATAAGGTAGACGTGCTAGAACATTACTATTCACATATATTACTCGACTAGTACTTGACTAATTTCGTCAGTGACCATAAGTCTCATATTGTAGCTGGTCTGTTCTTTACACAATTTGTGATAAATAATAGTGCCCAGAGGTATGAAATGATTAGTAGTGATATTAGAATAAAAAAATGCTATAACCTACCTAAAAATAATAAGCTCTGTCCAATAACTCTCATTTATAAATACCTCTCGATTTACTCTGATAATTTCCAATTTTATATAAACTTGGTAATATATAATAATAATAATATAGTAGCAAAAATTCGCACCTATGACAAATTTTCCATACTTTCCTTTCCAAAGCCTAAGTAATAATGCGAGTACCCATAGCTACAGGAGTAAGGGGAGATAAATAGACTATATTTTAAATACTTATGGAATCACTGTTTTAAAGTAAGTAAAACCTCAATACAATTATATGAAGTTATGTAAACTCATCCAATTATTTATATCTACACATAATATATATCATATATATATATATCAATAATATATATACTAATATACTTCTTACATAACTAAACTAGCTCAAAATCTAGTATTAGCGGAATGTGACTCAAGTTACAATTCATAAACCTATAATATACTCTAATAACGAAGAGTAGCTACCAGTCCTGCAAAAAGAGTTTAGCTTTATACTAATTATAACATATATAATATATATAATATATATATTATACTAATTATAATATATACTATTAATTCATATATATATATACTACTATTAATATATTACTTACAACGCCTCAAAAAATATCGTGCGATTAGCAGTTTAACAATCAAAACCTATAAATATCTAAATATAGAGATGGACTAAGTCTGCCAATAAAGATTTAGGCTATATTATTCATATAGTATATTATTATACTTATATAATTATATATATTATACACTAATATAGTATTATATATTTATATATACTAATACTTATTATATATATATATACTTCATATATATACTTATAATATATCATTAAACTAATCTATACTCGATATATATATGCTATAAAATGGTAGCTATACTTGATACTACAGTATAATCCCATAGTGAAACTATTAACGCTATGTGAAATCTCCACTCCAATAAATAATAATATTCCTAATAAACTTGCTATCCATATATATTAAGTGCTACTATATAAAAATTAAAAATTCTATGTAAAATTAAGTTACAAATATTATTATTACTATAATCAATATTATATATATATATATACTAGGTATAAGTAAGTTGTGATTATATTAATAAATGGGCGTATGTACCGGACTGGACGTAAACTTACGCTGGATAATCCCCTAAAAAATTCTTAATAAATACTTTACATAGCTTCTATAAAAATATCTGTTAATAATTAAAAAAATTCTATGTGAACATTTACAAATATAAAATCATTAATTATAATATTTATACATATACTATCATACTTAATTATATTAAATATCACTCATTATAATACTTATTAATATATACTATAATATATCATATATAACGTAAATTATATTATATTCTATATACAAGTGAGTCCGGCTAGCACTACTCCGTGTATTAATTGGTAAGCTAGTAGTATAGGAGGTAGTGCGCAATTACTGACTCTTCTACTTTAACTATAATTAAACCATAAATTATTCACTTAGTCAATTAATTTATTAAACATACTTATAACGTTAACAAAAGTATCATGAGAGTTATTTTAATATACTGAGTGAGCGACTGTAATTACGTAAGGAGCGATGATTGTGTAGTACGACTCAGCTCCTACCTCCTACTATATTAATAGCTTTAAATTACTAGAGCTCAGAAACGTAAGAACTATAATCACTTAAAATTAAGATCAAGGTAAAGTATGATTTAAAGGCCAAGTATTTTGGTGAGTATTTTAGATACTCATATGCTCTCGATAGCTCCCTCTCGAAATAGATCTACGTGTTAATATGAAATAAAAGTTTCATCTAAAATAATGAGAGAGTATGTAGATTAGAGTCAGCAAATCCAACTTATTCATTCGTCTCTCTAGTTGAAAGCCTTCACGTATTTGTTATAATAGTTTGCAAAATTAATTATTACGTGATCATAGACATGAGTTGGCGATGCGAGTCTAATCAGCGCAGAAAATTTATAATTTCATCTCGCTCACCTCTTTGGAGTCGCATTCTATTCCCAGATACGCTTCTCATGTCAGTTAGTAGGTGTAGATACAGTTACATCATTAGCATCGTATCTTGGCAGCGAAACTATTAATGAATGAGTGACTTTTATAAATTATATATATTACTTTACTTTTATTGAGTATGCGAATTTCTTAAATAGAGGTTCACCTCAGTATACGTTAAGTTTAATCGTACTACACTTGAATTATATATATTATTATTATTTTTATTAAATTATCTATATTATTTATATTTTCTATAATTTATTATTAATTTATACTTAATAATAATCTATTAATAATAATCTCATATTACTATATACTATTAATTAATATTATTAT
>JABUQX010086889.1:0-15000 GCA_015478945.1 Trachelipus rathkii
TAAGAGATTAGTGATTATATAAAATATAATAAATAGTAAATACTAATTATGAATATACCTGAGAAATATTATCATAATAATTAACATTGCTACTTGCATTTAATTACAACATTAATACCTTAACTATCCAATTGCAATTTTCAGATAAACATTATAACATATTAATTATTTTATTTTTAATGTTATATTTATACTAATTTTATCATAAACTTAAAATTAGTTCACTAATAATCTTATTAACTGACATTACCTGAGAAATATTATCATAATTTAATTCAATTTTCAATTTCAATTTCAATATTAATATTAATATTAATATTGAGTGTGTTATATTACATTTAACTAACTTGGATAAAGCTTAAGATTCTCAAATATTAGCCTATTTAATATTTTAAATAAGTAACATGTAAATTATGAAAATGTTATATTAGATATAAAGTGGTTAATAAACACATTATTCAATGATCTTTCATTTAAAAAAATATAAATTTTAGATGTTATAGAATTCATTACTGTTAATTTAAAAAAAAAAAAAACTTCCTTTATAATAATAATATATAGTTAATATTAATGATGAGGAAGATTGGTTATTTTTGGATATGATAATTAATTCATTCTTTTTCAACATTCGGTTTATAAAATATTTTGAATATTTAAAAAGAAATATAGAAATTAATTGCATATAAATACAAAAAAATATATAATATAATTTATTCTTTATTTTACCTTATAAAATCAATTAAGACTTAATTTTAATATATAATATATATAATCTAATATTATTTTAATTTTTTTAACATAAAAGTGTTGACACGTGAATACAATAAAATGAAGCGGAATATACATATATCTTTTATATTTGATTATAATCACCTTAACTCATTATGTGCTTAAGTTATCGTCATATAAGATTTCATGAGTATTAATAATAAATATTTATACTGCACAATATTAATACTCCTGCTAGTCCGACAACTTATATATTCTGGTTAAAGTTCCGCTCGAGCGGACTAGGATTACAATTATATCAGAATAATTAAAGTAAGAACGACTTAATCTCAATTATATTTCATAGAAAATATAAGTTTTGAGTTTCTTAAATTATTTTAAAAAATTTATCAATAAAATTCTAAATTTAAATTTAGCTAAAAATATTATTTTAATTTTTAATAATGGAAAGTAATATTAAATATATTATATTAAAATATATTATTATATTAATATTTAATACTTATTACTTATTAGTTAATTATTAATTAATTAATTTATTAATTTTATATTAATTAATTATTTATATTAATTATTTAATTTATAATAACTAATATATATTTAATATTATTTTTATAATATTATTATTATAAATTTAATTATCTATTATTTATTCTTATATATTATAATAATTATAAATTAATAATAATAATCAATTAATTAAAAATTAAATTATAAATATATATACATATATAATAATACATAATAATAATTAAATAATTAATATAAATATAATTCATAATATTAATAAATAATTATATAATAAATAATAATATATGAATTAAATAAATATATTATTTAATAATTAAATTAATAAAATTAATAATAAATTCAATTATAATAATTAAATAATTAATAATTAAATCATGATATTAACTTATCAATAATACAAAATATATAATAATTACGAAGGAAGTTGATGTCTATCAATACCCAATTCAATAATTAAATAATAATATAATATAATATTACATAATTAATATATAATCATCACAAATAATAATAATAATAATAATAAGAGAAGCTATTAAGGAATAATTTATTGTTATAAAATGATTTTCAAAAATTATTAAACTTAATATAATTTAATTTTAATCTTTAAGAAAATAAAAATTTGACTTTTAATGAAATTTGCTCGATTAAATTTTAATATAATTCATAATTGAATTTCATAATAAAATTCTCATTGAAGATGAATATATATATATGATATTAAAATAATTGTACCGTGTAAATTAACTAATATTTTCTAATAATGTATTATGTAATCGTTAATTAATAATAATAATAATGATAATATAATAATAATAATAGTAATAATAATAATAAATAATCAATTAATAAATAATGGAAATAATATAATAATAATAAATTAAATGAATATTATTATTATATAGATAGTAAAAGAAATAAAATTAATTTGAATACGAATAACAAAAATAGCACTAATATTTTATAGGTTATATAATGAAAATAAAAATAATTACTTATAGATAATATTATTTAATATTATTAACATAAACAAATAATAATCAACTAATAATAATAATAATAATAATAAAGAATAATAATAGGATAAATCAATAATAATAATAATAATAATTAATAAACATTCATATAAATGATAAAATAAATATATAGAAATAATGAAATAAAATATTATAATCAAATGTTACACAGTACGGTATTAAATATCATAATAATTATTTTATAGAATAATGACAAATCAAGGAATATTTCAAAATTCTATAACTAAGTAATGCGAAAAAAAATGTAAATTTAAGGAATACATGAAAATAACAACAGATAATAACTAATTAATAACATTAAACAATATAAATAAATAAGATAAATAAATAAAATATATAAGATATAATAATAATCAATAACTAATTATAATTAATAATAAGATTATATAATAATAATAATAAAATAAGAGTACATAAAATAATATATAATCAAATAATAATAATAATAATAATAATACGCTATAACAGTAAACTCTGAGGCTTCCTCTCACTGAAGATAACCTTGAAAAATAATAATCAAATATAATAATAAAATCAATAATAATATAATAATAATAAATAATAATAATCAATAATTAAAACAAAAATAATCAATAATAATTAATAATAATAATCAATAATAATAATAATAATATATTAATAATATAATAATAAACTAATAATAATAATAAATAATATAATAATAATAAAATAATAATAATAAAAAAAAATAATGAATAATAATCTAATAATAATAATAATAATAATAATAATTAATAATAATACATGATAATAGAAAATAATATATAATATATAATATTTAATAATTGAAAAAATATATTGATTTTTCGTTTCGTAGATTTTAAGCCATACGCACTATGTATTCTGTGTAACAGAAGAATTTTCTTGAGTATCTCATCCATCTGGACATAAGAAATACCAACATTTGATTTAGTAACAGTACTCCCCACGTATAGCTTTTCGTCCGGAACTTCGGACATTTTCACCAGGAATAATGTTTTTATTTTTTTATACTTTTTAAACAATTTTGAATAGAGTATAATATTAGTTTATTTTTATATATAAAGAAAGAGTAATCAAAAATTAATAAATTTTAAAAGTTAGCAAAATTATTTATAATAAAAACAAGAAAAACGTTATATTTAAAAAATGTTGATATATTGACATATCGATATTTACAAATATATACGTGTTTTTAGTTTATGTATAATTATTACTGTTTTAATTTTTTCCTTAAGAGCAATGATTCCCCTAGGTGCAATTCATAAAAATCTTTCTTTCTTGTTATGGAATGGAGAACCCTCTTTTATGCTCTTGTTATACATGGGATTTCTGTTGTGGTGAGATTCTTCCTTAATATGAATATGAAAATGGTTTTACTCGCTATATGACTTAATGCTGCGACTTCCTCATCGTTGAGCGGTATTCCGTGCTCGTACTCCGAGATCATACAAAGCGGCGTTTACATCATTTTCAGAACATTTGAAATCGGGTAAACAACGTTAACTACTCTCCCCATCCGAAAGCGCTTCACGAGTAGAGAAACACAAACCCAGTTTCAATGGCTTATAGTAGAAGATCCTTACTAATAAACTTCTTCCGTCTTTTTGCTTTAATATGTTCTTTCAAATTTAATTTTAATTTGTTTTTCTTTTTTTTTTCCAAGAAACTAATTAATGTTTTATAATGGTAATAAGAGCTTATCTTTTTCATTTTCATTGATTGTATTGGCGAATAGATTATTTACAAAGTGTGCTTTATAGTTTTCTCTATAATATACTGGGGGAAGTTGTTGTTTATTAGATTCTGTGTTGTTATTTCCTTCTTAATTTCTAAAAACAAAAGGGTCCAATCAGACGATATCTCTTAAACGCTCGGTGACTAAAGTCTTATGGTAGCATTTTGTAGTTTTAAACGGGAGTGAAGGAGTCGAAATCAGAGTATGTTCCTTTACTCTTTAGAGTTAGACTTAGACACTACTAAATCATTCGTCGATCTCTATATTTTAATGTTAATGTATAAGAAATTAATATAATTATTTTTTGCCCTTTCAAAAGTCAAATATTTCAAAGGTTTCGTCTACGTATTGAATGTAAAAATTAGGATTGGATTGGCGATTTCATTAATTTTTTTTAGAAATAATAATAATAATAATAATAATAATAATAATAATAATATAATAATAAATAATAATCAATAATATATAATAATAATAATAATAATATAATAATAATATATAACAATAATAATAATAATAATATAATAATAATATTATAATAATAATAATAATAAAAAAAATAATAATAATAATAATAATAATAATAATAATAATAATAATAATAATAATAATAATAATAATAATAATAATAATAATAATAATAATAATAATTATAATAATAATAAATAATAATAATAATAATATAATAATCTAAAATATAATATAATTTAATAATTATTATATTATAAATAATAATAATCTAATAATAATAATAATAATCATTAATAATAATAATAATATATAATGTTAATGTTAACTAATAATAATAATATAATAATAATATATAATAATAATAAATTGATCTGAAAGCATTCTTGTCATTAAAACACCCACGTCTACTTCTTAGCAAAAAAAAAAAAAAAAAAAAAAAAAAAAAAAAAAAAAAAAAAACATTTTAAATTATAAAGAGAACATATAAACAAGCATAAGGGGAAGGTCCAATTTTTTTCTCAGGGCTGAGCCTAATTTCCCCCCCATATAAAAATTAATTTTTTTTTTAATTTTTACCAAGTAGTGACCAAGGCGCAGCTTTTTCTGACGTCTAAAGAGTCGTTTTCGTGTGTTTTTTTTGTGTGTGTAGTTACTGTTTTGGCATTTTCATTTTTGAAAACCTCCTTTTTGACATTTGTCTTAACTCCTCATACATTTTTTTCCGAAATGAGTTTAAACTTGAACTTTGCAAAGAATGGACTATTACCTAAATTATTTAGGAACGGAATTTTAATTAGTTTACTTACAAGGGGCGTAAAACATTATTAAAACATGCTTTTTTTTGCTTTTCAAATTGAAAAATTCCGATATTTTTTTCCTGTTTATCCGATTTGCAGGAAATTTTCAGGAAATTTGTAGTCGGGAGAGATTCACATATATTTATTAAGATAAATGTTTTGATGTTATATGCAGTAGTAATGTTTTGGAAATGTTCTCGGTTGGAAAATTTGTTCATAGATATATATAAATAAAGATTGTGTTTTGGTTTTTTGAATTAATGAGAAGCTTTTAAAAAGAACAAGTTTATGTTCTTTGATAAGGTAATACACTATAAAAATTTCGTATGAAGCTAAAAAATGATATTCATTTCTCCGGAGTATAATTGGCTGAATGAGTGACCCTGATAATTTACATAGATTGAACATCAGATGAGTCCAAGGAATATTAGGAATATCTATACAGTAATACTATTGTCGCATCTTCTCAGTGTGAAAAAATTTATATCACATAGTGCGGGGTGTTACACAAAATTGCTTAATCAATGACTTCAAATCATCCTTCAACTATCCATGAACAACGCCACTCGTCTAACGCGCTTCATCTACAGAGCTCAGAACAAGTCTTCTTCATCAGGCTATCATTAACATCACGATGAGTCCTCGTACGAGCATAGCATAAGTCAAAGCGCTCAATGATCGAATTCAACTACGCCACTTACATTAAAACATACTTAATGTACAGCAGATACACCAAGCAACATTTTTCAGGCAAACTCATCCGCACAACAGAAATTAGGCATACAAAAGTTCAGAATTCACGTACCCTTCCATAGAACCCCATAATATGCAAGAGAGTCCTCTTGGTCGAATTGTGTTGAGAGTAGCGGCCTATGGATCCTATTGCGAGCTGTTTTACAGATATTATGATTTAACACAGATGTTCAATGCTCAACAAAACCACCATAAACATCTGGTTAAAAACTAGTAAACCAGGTCGGAGGACAATCTTACTTTGCATGTTCCTCCTCTGTCTGCTATCTTATGTACTCTGCAAACCGCAAACAATTCGGCGAAACACTTTCATCAGCAAGAGCTAATCTCCTCTGGAGGAGACCGGTTGGCGTCAGAGAGGCTGAGGGGATACTGGAAGCGTTGGTGTTCACTTCCTCATTTGTGCGATGAGTGTGTTCGCTATGTGTGATGAGATGATAGGTAGAGTATGTCAGGTCCTCATATACTAGTAATGTATATTTGCTTATGAATATTGTTATAGTGCTATATATTAGTATATAAGATATATAGGTTTATATGTAGTATAGTCTATTTAGTAATTATGTAGTATAACGATGATATTTTTATGACGTGGATTAAAGTAGTAATACATTATATATAGATAATGAGTATATATGATTCTATATTCTGGAACAAATGTTACTTAATATATAAAGTATATTTAACTGATAAATCTATCCGCTTGAAACTTAAGTTAGTTGCTAGACAAGGTAATAATAGTGCGATGTCGGAAATTTAGTTATGTGGGAGGAATATTGTCTATATTGTGATTTTTGATGGTATTCGGTAGCTATCTTGTATTTAGGTTTCTATAGTATGATGTAAATATCGAACGAATATATATATCATGATGAGTAATTTATAAGGGATATATATTAGTGATGTTGGATATCTTAATATATATCTGTGTAGCTTGATATTATTAAGGTGGGTGTCGGTGGATGTAGGATGTATGATATATATGAGTACTTAAGATGCCAGTGCTAATACTGTAATAGAGGATGTATGACAGATGAGATTATATGGTGAGCTCATAAGTTGGCTATACTAGGTGGTAAAGTATGTTGAGTATTTTTATGATACTTATTTGTATTTCGAGAGGTCAGTAAAATTAGACTAGTAGGTAGTTAAGATAGTTTTAAGGTATGATAGTACTGGTGACTATTGGCAATAATATACATTAATAATACTATAATACTTCTGTACTTTTAGTATATATATAATACTATATAGTGTGTATTTTGTAAGTTGTTAGGTAATTAGATGTTCTGTGTAATATGGTTGTGGTTTACACATTTCTATAGATGTGGTGTGGATAGATGTTGTATGTGAGAGAGGTGAGGCTGATAGGTTCTATTTCTGATATTGGTTTGGTCGCGATCTTTCTTCAGTTCTTGTGTACTCGCTTTATCGTCTAAGAGAGGTGAGATAATTCATTAGGCCGAGTTATTTCTCACTATAAAGCTGCGTGATCTTTGCTGGGTCGTTTATATTCAATATATAAGTACCGTATATTTATACGTAAGAGTAATGTAATTATGTGTGATATAGTAGTATAATGCTTAGTATAGCTGGTAGATGGTTAATGTTAGTAATAGCTGCATATTATTGGATTAGTATATTCTAGTCATGATCAGTTCTGTGGGTCTCTTGCCAGGTAGGGGTGGACTGTTTGCGCCTGTCAGGTTTGTGAGGGCCAAGCATATATTCTTGTAGTTGAGAAGCAGAGGCGAATGATTGCGTCTGGGTCGCTGCCCAGTTAGTATAGCCCGAGGCTATCGCGCAATCCTGGTTAGGGAAGACTGGCCGGCTCATAAGTTCGCATATAGACAGTAATCTAGTGGTCTCGTCGTGCTTAGCAAGCGCTAGGTGTAGTGTTATTCCGGTGGATGCGTAGGCGCTTATCGATTCTAATGAGGTATATTTATTGATCATTTAGAATGAGAGTAGTATATTATATAGAGTTTAGAAGGATGATATTGTTTGATCGGTAACGTTAAGATGTTGGCGTACGTAGATAGTGTGATGGAGTATAATAATGTATGAGTAAGTTAGCTATAATCCTAGAATGTATTCGAGTATAAGGTCATTATTTATGGGTTATTAAGGTAAGGTTTATAGGTAGTATGGAGGATTATTTGGGAAGTATTGTATGTAATAATAGCATGGATAATTTATAGTGTAGAAGCTTGGTATTTAGATTAGAATGTGGTGTATTGATGTGAAAATGATAGGTTAGGTTTTGAGTGTTATCTTGGGTGAGTGTAAGTTTGTTATATAAGTTGTTGATATGAGTTGTTAAACGAGCGTGGGTAATATATCGTTTGTGAGGGATAGATGTAGTTATGTTTGAGATAGAAATATCGTATACGTGTTATATTTAGAGCGTGTAGATAATAGTTGTAGGTTAGGTGACATGTTTCGTAGTCGCTTGTAGTATTATGGTGCGCCGTACGGTGATTGTTTGGTACATAGATTCGCTTAAGTGAGTGTTATTGGCGTAGTGTAATTGAATGTTGAGTATTAGTTACTAAGTTGGCTTGGCGAATGTGTGATAGTGCGGTCAGGAATATCGGTGATAGTGTCATAGGTGATGCGTATAGGTCTATGGTTAGCTGCAGGTGTAGTAGGATAATGAGATGATGGTGTTATGCGGCTTTATTGAGCGATGCTCTGCAGAATGTGTGTACTCGATGTCTGGTGTGATCGGGACGGAGATTCGAGGATGAGTACTGCAGATCGGAGTAGGTGTGATTGTGTGTCATGATCGTTGGAGGTTATATTTAGGGGATCGATGAGTCTAATTAGACATGAGGGGATAGGCTGAGGTTTATGGTATATAGTTTAAACGTCCCGGTTATAGTGATGAACGCAGATTTGAGGTAGCTGGGAGAGCTGAATATACAGAACAGTACTACGGTGTTAATGGGCAAATCGTGTTATGGTGGTGGCCTGGTCTTCGGTTTAAGTTAGTTCTCTGGCTCGGAGTAGCTGTCGTGATGAGATCAGCGATTGGATGCGTATTTTATAAATAGCCAGTTAAACGAGGTTTATAGCGAGTATCTGGCTAGGCTTGTCAAATGATATATGGTGATCTGAAGCTGGAGTCTATATATTTTAGATCTGATTAGAGATTATTTCTTTGTGTTGGTGTATTTTTTTTAATAAGTAATTTTTTAATTTTTTAAAATATATTTTTTCTGAATGCTCTTTTCGCAATGATATATTTATTCCTTACATAAGGTCATTTTCATCATTTTTTTTTACTGGAGTCTCTATCATACTTTCCACGCGCGAGAATTTCAGCCCACACACACACACACACACACGGGCAGACATAGGGGACGAGCGTTTACATACAGTTAACGTTCTACGGAGATATTATTATATATATAATATAATCTATATTAATATATATATAATATATATATAATATTCTATATATTAAATATATATATATATATATATATATATATATATATAAGGTTGATACGGCTAGTTACGTATAATTAATCTGGCGGCGACAAATATATGGCTATATGGGGATGAAAGAGTAGTATTTATATGGTGTCGAGTTGATCGTCCGATTAGGTGTTCGCATGGTATATTACTGATGTTTAGCTGATACGATAGTGGGGAATATCGGGTTGTGTCGTTCTTAGGTATAGTTGTGAGTGTCTAGGCTTGAACGTGGTGTAGATAGCGTCTATGTGGGTGTCTAGATGATAAGATCTTGACATGTTGAGCAGATCGGGATATGAAGTTATGAGGATGACTTCTTGCGTCGCTCGATGTATATATCAGTATCGTATATTTTGATACTCGTTAGTGTCTTGATTCAAGTAAATAAGGTATGACGGTTTATGTTGTGAGCGAATGGGTGTTAGAGTAGATGGAGGAGGCATGGTGAGTGACGTCTGAGGTGTGATCTCGTGTCATACTTGACTAGTTAGAGGATTGTTTAAGGAAGTGTAATGGTCATATAGTGTTTATGAGCAGGTACTTTATAGATTATAGTCAGTATGCGGTGGTTGATATTTACTACTTGTTGTGAGAAGCGCTTTCGTTGTCTAGTTGTATATGGCGGTTGGGGTGAATTTGTGATTGATAGTATAGCTGAAGAGGACTGTGATGATGTTTGTGGTCCGTACGTAAGGAGAGTAAGCTAAGTAGTTTAATTATGATGTGGGAGTAAATAGTAATGAAATTGTGAGTGATCGGACTGGAATATATATAGAATTTGAGAGGTGAGGAAGGGTTTGTAGTATGTTCTTGGTGGATGAATGTTGTTACGTCGACATCACTTTAAATATGCTCTAGTAGGTAATTTAAAATAATTAATAAAAATTGCTTACTAAGATATAAATTTAATATTAGTTATTTTTAATCTAAATTTGTCTCTATTTTTCTCAGTAAATATATAAATAAAGAGTAAAAATACAATCCAGAATTTAAATATAACATTTAAAACAAACTAAAAGAGATAAATCAATTTTAATCGCATATACTCTTCAAAATATGCTACGAACAAAGCATTATCTTGTAGTGCATTAATTTTGCCTGCAGAAAGCTCGCTATTGGCATACCATAACATATGCATTTCTTTTTAATTCCATCTTTGTACATATATATATATAAATATAATTATAATATATATATATTATATATATATATCTATATATATAATATATGTATATATATATATCCGATATATATATCTTGTGTAATGTCGGTGCTGTGTGTGCGTGTCTTACTAGACAAGACTTATCCTAACTTAGACTTAATAGCCCCAAACTATGCCCTAACCTAATGGATTATGTAAGCCCAGTTCGCCCTAACCTAATGGATTGTGAAAGCCCCAAGTACAACCTAACCTAATGGACATGGAAGCCCCCAGTTTGGCCGTAACAATAGATTAACGAAATTCCCACACTTTTCCTTGCTAATCACGTAAATGTGATATATGAAAGGGCCTGAATCGATATATTGACACAGATTTCACTATTTACTAATATATTTATATAATTAAATAATATACTAATTACTTTAACATATTTCTATTATATTATATATATATATATTATAATATATATATAATTATTAATTATATTATCTCTATATATATATTATATATATAAAGGTCATACCAAGGTTTAATAATAATTCTTTCAATTAGCTTTGCAAATCAGTTAATAAAATCGTTTCTTTGGTTTCGAATACTTTTGTTCTACACGTGTGATCATATACAAGTAGCTAATGCTTCATAACAAAATTGTCTCCTTCCTTCAGCAACGTCTTGGTATCCTCTGATTTTACCTACAAATAAAATACTATTATGTTATGAACACTCGTAACTTACATGTTTCGCAACGTTTTCACTTCTAAATAAATTTATAATAGTGTAAAAATGCAAGTAAACTGCTATTTTATCATTACAGATGTCAAATAAATCATACAAATTCATTTTCAAAGTGTTGCACAAAATTAAACAACTAAAAGACGTTAACTCTCTGTTTGTCAATCCTCAACTAAGCTTTGGTGCTATAAAATGTAATTCGGTATTTGGATAGGTCTCACCGATATCTATATATCGATTATATCAATTATCGATTTTGAACTCAGATTTTTTTTTTTACTCAGTACGAAAGATGATTAAGCCATATATATTATATAACTAATATAATATTAATATATATATATATATATATTATATATATATATAGTATTTATTATATATATATATATATATTATATATATTATTTTATATATATATATCTATATATATATATTAATATATAATATATATATAATATATTATATATATAATAGTATATATTTATATAATATATATATATATATAATATATATATCTATATATATATATATATATATATATATATAGTATCTGAGTATGTAATGAACATTTTTCATTTTCCCCAGAGAAGACATCCTGGTCATGGTTTGATAAAGTTGAGCAGTTATATCAAGACGAAAAAAATTTAAAAAGAAAATCACCGTTGACAGATAAAAGTATACTCATCAACTAGCAAGCAGAGTAAGGCTTGTAAGTTATCGATGAATGTTTAGCTTGAAATTCAAGAAAATTAAAAGTGGGTTAAGGTTAAACGATTAACAAAGTGCATCCACTACCAACCATCAAACAACCAGCTTTTGTGAAATTGATAAAGGGTAGGTATTATTGTTTTTATTATTTATTTATTTATTATTATTATTATTATTATTATTATTATTATTATTATTATTATTATTATTATTATTATTATTATTATTATTATTATTATTATTATTATTATTATTATTATTATTATTATTATTATTATTATTATTATTAGTAGTAGTAGTAGTAGTAGTAGTAGTAGTAGTAGTAGTAGTAGTAAAAGTTTTTAGAACAGATAGATTTCAAATATTTTTTGAAAAATATTGAATTTTTAACCTAAAATTAATATTTAATGATTTACGAAATTACGTACTATACAGGTCTAAACCCATCTGTTAACGTTATTTCACGACGAACACTATCCCAAAATCTGATTGAGGCAGAAAAGCTGTTAAAAATGAGACTTAGGGATACAATAAAAAGTCTTTTCTACATTTGCTTTACAGCAGATATATGGTCAACTCATCACCGTAGTTTTCTGGGAAACCCGGATCATTGGGTGAATATAGAAAATATAAATGTCCTTGTATATTTTACTATCTATTTTTAAAGGGATATTACTTTCATAAAGGTATCAAGATGCTATGATTAAAGTTGGGTTTTTAATTTTTTGCAATTTCTCCTCGTGCTCGAGGGTAGAATTTTCATAAATATAATAAAAATAAATAAATATTTTTGTCATTTAAATTTTAAAATTAGTGAGTTAATAATTTACTAAGTTATAATTTTTCTTGAAGATTGATGAAGAAATCCTCGAGCGCCACATTGAAGCATCAGCTTGTCGTCGGTTTAAAGGTGTACACAGCTACATGAAAATTGCTGAATTGATGGAAAACATAATGAATGACTACAATATTCCGGTTGAAAAGATTGAAAGTACTGTAACAGACAATGATTCTAATTTTGTAAAAGCTTTTAAGAAATTTGGCATAACCTCTATTGTACCTGCACTGACAAATTTTGAAGATGATGATCCACAAAATGATACGGATCAGCCCGAACATGAAATGGAAGATGATTTGGAACTGAGAAACATTGTCTTGGATGAGAGAGAAGAATGCTCATCTGTTTCCAGTTTCAGCCTCCCAAAACACATTCGATGTGCATCTCACACTCAGTTTGATCGCTCTTAATGATGCTAAACAAGCTCTGAAACATTCCTCCTTCTCATCAGTTAATCATTCGGTCATGTTAAAATGTTCAGCATTATGGAACAAGAGCACGCGTCCAAAGTCTTCTGAAATTATTTATAATGTTTTGAATTGCACGTTAAAATTGCCTTGTCCAACTAGATGGAACTCTCTTTTTGATTCGCTTTCAGTGCTGTTAAAGCACAAGGCAAAACTTCCTTTGGGTTGCCAATATTCAGGGCTCATGAAATAGAGTTTTTAGGTGAATACGTTGCAGTCTTGGCTCCACTAGCGACGGCAATTGATCGGTTACAAGGAGACAATAACTGCTATTACGGAGAATTGTTATTGCCACCTCTTGCTTAATGCAGTATTTCATGGCTTTACCAGTCGGTATAAAAACTTGTTAACTTTAGAAAATGAACAATCAGTTATTTATGCGATTTTAGCAAGTGCTACACACCCTTACTTTAAATTGAGGTGGTTAGAAATCAATAATTCGTGGAACGTGCAAAGTAAAAAGGAATCTGTAAAACAAATGTTAATTTCTGCATTAAAAAGTTTAACTGAAAATGAAGAAGACAGTACTTCTAGTGGTGAAAGTATACCTGAGCATGATGATTATTATGGATTCTCAAAGACATCCAAGACCACAACATCGGTTGACATGAACGTAATAGGATTTTTAGAAGATCCAGACAGGTCAATCACCGGGTTGCAAAAACACCCGTTAATAAAAAATAACCCCTCATTAAATACAACACCATGCTTCTTTCCTCTGCACCTGTGGAACGATTGTTTTCTTTAGGAGGGATTACCTTAACACCGAAAAGAAGTTCTCTTTCCGATAAAACATTTGAAAGGCTAATACTACTACAAAGTAATAAACATTTATGAATGAGAATTAAGAAAGTAAGATATTAATATATATATATTATATACTATAATAGTATATATATAAATATAATATTATATATAATATATATATATATCTATATATAATATATAAGTTATATATATATATTATAATATATTTATATATATATTATATATATATATAGTATATATATATATATATATTATATAAATTATATATATATATAATATAATAATATATATATTATATATATATATATATATATATATATATATATATATACTTGGTGTGATATTATGTATATAGTTATAACTAATAATATGATATATATATATATATATATATATCCTGTATATATATATATATCAGAAGGTGGGCACTTTCGCTCTTTAGTCCGCTGAGTCCGCTAGTCCGCTCCGAGCGGACTACAAGAATGTGCGGGCTAGCGGAGGTGCGGAGTCGTCAGGAAATTAGCCGGACTTGCACGTGCGGATCAAAAAAAGTTTCCGCTTTTTTGTTCCCACCTTTTTTGAAAATGAAAGTATAGTTTACTTATTAAGAATTTTATTGGTTATAAATAAAGAAATATAATTTTTTATTTTAAGTTTATAAACTAATTATACTTTTAGTCTAGACTTTTTTTTTAATAATAAACTTTCAAAACCATCTCATTTCTTACTAGGACATATATAATAATAACAATTTAAAATATTAATTTTATAGACTGAATGGCTATT
>JABUQX010086889.1:25000-29269 GCA_015478945.1 Trachelipus rathkii
AATTGACAATATTTCATAATACTATAATTATTTAACAATAATTCTTTTTTTTTTTTTTCTTTTTTTTTTTACATTTCCTATCTAAAATTTTTTACCACTGGACTCCAAAATGTATTCCCTTTTCGCTGTCAGCGTATTGTTGTGTGATTCGGATTTTATATCTTTTTTAACATTTTTTCCCGCACTAAAATTGGAACCAGCATTTGCAAGCATGTTTTCCTTTTCCCGTAGCTGTTGTAGTTTGACGATATGGATTGAGATATTTGTGGTTTTAAAAAAAATGGATTTTCAACCATATATATATATATAATATATATATATATATCATAATATATATATATATATATATTATATATATATTAATATATATATACTATAGTAATATATATAATAATATAATATATATAGTACTAATATATATATAATATATAATATTATAAATATATATACTATATATTATATATATATTATTATATATATATATAAAGTACTACTTACGTGCCCACACGGAAACGGGAGGAAGGCTCGGATACAAAAAAAAAATTTTACAGGTAGCATCTATGATACATAAATAGATGTTCTGGGGTCGAAATGAATTTTTTTTTAATTTTTTTTAACCATGCTGTTCTAGGTAAGTTAAATTAGGTTAGGTAGGTTAGGGTCAGTGGTCGGCAAACTCATCAGTCAACTGAGCCAAATATCAAACAGTTCAAGGCAAATTGAAAATTTTTTTTTGAGACAAATTTTTTAAACTCAACTATATAGGAGGGTACAATTGTTATTAAACCTTAATTAAGGTACTCCTAAGCTGTCCTTTGCTAAAAACGTCTTCAATCTGATTGGAAGGTACCGTTCGGCTAAGAATTCGACCTCCGTCCAACTCTCTCATCCACTCTCGTCTTGTATACCTTACTTTCGTTTATTTTATCTCCTTCGTTCATTCCTTATCCTGTATGCAAAATCCATCTCAAATATCTGTACCTTTCCTCATCCTCACCACTATATCTTTCAATCACCCACAATGCTCCCCTAAAAAAATTGACTTAATAAACTTCTAACTTAAAGTTATTTAAGTCTTGGTTAAATTATAGGTGGGTTGAATAAAACTTGATATCATACGTTAATAACGATATTATTTATTGATAAAATTAAATTGTAAAGGTATCTATAAATTAAATAATACATGAATGTGACAAACACTAATCAGCGACACAATGGCCTTGCATCTCCTTGGAAAGTTTGGATAAGTCAGGTTTGTATGGTTTGTTTTTTTAATTTTGGGCACGATTCCAGGTTCTCATCAATAAGACTACTTCTCAACATACTCTTGATAAGGTTCATGCTTGAAAATGATTGTTCGCATGAATATGTAGACCCGAACTAGGAAAGAACTGCAAACGCTAGTTTTTTCAGCTGATTATATGAGTCAAGAATACTATTCCAGGTGTTAAAAATCAACATATTTTCCTTCTCCTGGTCTTTCAAAGCAGACCACTTGCGCTGTGAGCTAAGTCACATTTGTTTTTCTCCAATATTTCTATATCATCACAAATACGTTCAAATTTCGAGCTCCACAATTCTTTGTTTTTTAAATCCAGCAAATGCATTTCAAAGTTGCCAATGTTAATATTAAAAGGAGAAAATTTAATTTTGTTATTAAGAGTTTTTTTTAACAAAGGCTAACGTCGCTTTGCTGTTTCTGAATTCCTGATACCTGTTAAGAAAAGCTTCCCTCATATTTAAAAGTGTTGTTTTGGAATAGCAAATGTCAATATCAGAATTATAATTTTTTTTTTTGGCGATCTTTGAACAGCCTTGGAAAGTGAATCAAAGTTTCTCTTTCAAAATCTTGAGCAACAAGATATAATTTGTTTTCGAATGAAATAGCTTCTTCTAACGTCGAAAAAATTGTGTTTCCTTTCTCTGTAGTTTAAGATTAAGCTGACTTAGATGAGACGTAACGTCTACCATGATATAAAAATTTGGAATCAACTGATCTTTCATTAGTTCTGGATAGTGAACACCCTTCTCAAGAAGAAATGTTTTATTTTCTGGTAATAAGGAAACGAAACGTTTCCTCTTGATAACCAACATACCTTGTTATGCAGCAGAAGATCTGCTTAGTCACTTTCCATTTCAACTAAAAATTCTTTAAATTGGAGATGATTTAGAGCTTTATCTAATAATGGAGTTGATAATCTTGAATCAGCCAATTTCCATGACTTTGCAAATTTTTCTTCTGGAAATGTGTCTGCTCACAAAAGCGCTTCTTGGTGGAATGGTTGCAATGGTAAGTAAGTATCCTCGTATTACGCGTGCCGGTATACTTTTCGGCGCCCATCTGTTGAAATTGGACACATTTTATCGAGTGAAATATGATGTTTTCCAATGCACTCAATTACAGAATTTGCTATATCCTATCCACGTGTTTGACTTTTGATTGGCAATAATCCTAAAAAGTTCTTCTTTAGGACCTGCATATGAAATAAATCATACACAAGGTGAAACTTGCTCTGTATCATTTATGTCACAAGACTCGACTCGTCAACTGCTATTGATAAACTTGAAACCAATTTAAGATCGTCGACTTGCTGGTTGATTATATACCAAGACATTTTGAGTGTTCTATCTTTCACTGTTTTAGGAGACAATGGTAACTAATTTTTTTTAGAATATCAGCTTTGTTCTTAAAATCTCAAAATAGCTCTTCGGATCCATTTATGAAACAACTTTTCATGTATTTGCACACTGTACATGGTTTTCCTCTCTTAGCAATCTTGACTAACCACAAAACTTGCAATATTAAAATTGTTGAAAGATTGCATCCAAAATTAAATACAGAAACTTTTGATTTTTCTTGGACTCTTCTGAAAGTTCACTGCTTTGTTTCCTTGCAATCACCGACAGGATATTATACCCCAAAATGTTTGTTGTAAAGTGTCCTCTCCCAAATTTGATTTCTGTGTTATGCCGCCGCATTTTTCTTACATATACAAGCCGGAAAGGTCATCTTAAGTTTTGAATAAACGGAAAGTCTTCGGTCCATTCCACTTTAATAAATTCATGGTTTTTCGTCTTTGCGAGTCACTTCGCGGAAAACTTATGCGTAGACCTGTCATAACTATGTCATCTTAGAAAAATGTTTTCATTCTTTATAAACTGTCATCATTTTCATATAGCATTACTTATTCTTTTTGCAAATTTATATTAACCTTTAATATAAATACTATATTATATTTTTTTAAACCCAACACCCCAATGAATAATAATAACATGCTTCCTCCTTGCAAAAATGACAATAATAAAGGCCAACCACACTAAAATAATTAGCAAATTATTAAAATTACATTGCAAAATACAAGTAGGATTTATACAGCTGGTTGGGAAAAATAAATAGTAATTAATGCTCGAGTGTAGGTACTTTTGGTTCACAAGCTGCGCGCGACGCGATTTTGGCGGACGGCGACTAGCACTAACGCACTGCGAACAATGAGACTTGCTGACTGACTGACCTGGCTCACTCAACTCGTGCATGAAGCGTGCGCGCCTCCTTAACCGAACGGCTAGTGGGGAACCTTGGAAATGAGGCAAAGCACTTCGGACAGAGGCAGGTGGAATAGGGGTAGGGATTTTAACTACAATTTTAGTCTTTCCTGCGGGGGCACGCACTCGGAAGTAATGCATTGTAGAACACGATGCAAAGATACGACTTGACGATTCGCGTTGACATTAAATTCTTCTGGAAATGTTTTCTCATTAAGTCACTACAGAGCACTCGCCCAAAGATAAAGACAGACAAACACCAACTAAGTATGTAAAAATAGAAATAATAGGAAGGAAAACCAGTGGTCACGAAAGTTTCAATCGCAACACCGCACGTAGGTATTTTGTAGAAGAGCCACACTTCAATGGCGCCAAAGACCACATGTGGCTCGCGAGCCGCGGTTTGCCGACCACTGGACCGTTAGGTTAAGTCAGGTCAGGTCAGGAAAAAAATTTTATTTCGACCCTAAAACATCCATTTATGTATCATAGGAGGCTAACCCGGTAAAATTTTTTGATCCGAGCTCCCCCGTTCCGTGTGGGCGTATAAGGTAACTTGTTACCATATATTATATATAATATATATTAATTTATATTGTAAGATAATATCGTATTATTAGATATAACTATATATTATATAATTTACATATATATTATATATATATTATATATATATATAATATATATATATATATATATTATATATAATATATAATATATATATAT
>JABUQX010086890.1:0-45000 GCA_015478945.1 Trachelipus rathkii
TGTAGATTTAGGGAGAGTCTGTTTGCCTCTACCCATGTTATAATGTTTTTTAATTCATTATTTACTTTGTCGTTAAGTGTGTTTATATTACGGTCTGATATTAAGATTGCAGTGTCATCTGCATATTGAGGAGTGTATTTGAAGTGGTGGACAATTTTGAAGAGTCATTTGTATATAATTTAAAGAATAGTGGCCCAAGTATGGAGCCCTGAGGGACCGTGGGAAATTGAGGCAAGTGGGGATGATGTGTCTCCTAAGCTGACGTTATATATTAGGTGTTCGGACGAGGTTCGAGCATATCGTATCGAGCGAGAGAGAGATGTATTAATATGTAGAGGACCGATTGAGCTGATACAAGACTCCTCTAATTGTTAACACAAGGGCAAGAGGATTAAAGAGATATGGACTAGAGTTATCGAACTAATTCGAAATGCTTTCGAGAAATCTAACAGTAAAAGGTACACATGCTTTGTTTTTTTTCATTTAGTGCTTTGTAGATAGTTTTTTCAGTAAGCGAATATCAGAGCCATCCCTCGTGTGTTGCGGTTTTTGGTGAAAGCAAACTGATTTTGTGAGAGAAGCCTATTTACATGAAAGTAATTAGTAAGTTGAGCATGGACTAATTTTTCAAAAAGATTTAACAGTTGTATGAAAGGATTGAAATCGGACGAGAGTTTTTCGGAAGGGAAGTGTCAGAGCTCTTGGGAAAGGAAACTTTTGCAAATTTGTTGTAAGTACATTTGGATATGTGATGTAAGTCAATTGATATGTGTTATAGGAGGGGAGTTATGGGCTTAAAGATAGGTTGTTAGTGGATTTCGGTTTTGGGTGCAGTGTGTTGTTAATATCAGGTTCGGTGACATTCTCCTGAAGGTCAGAGCCTTTGATTCATGAGGAGCCATTGTGTGAGTATACAACATCTTTTCTAACGTCAGAGGTTGATATTCTTGGGGGTTTGTTCGTATATGCAATAAGTTATGTGGCCGTCGGTGCGTGGTGTGTCTTTAAAGTTATGGTTTCGCAAAGACCCTCATCTGTTTCTGGAACTTCGGCTGTAAAGCTGCCCCTACGCGTAGTAAAGTAGGAGTTCAATTCATTGGCTATGCGTTGCTTATTCGTGATCTATTTCATCGATGCCTTATTTTTTAAGTGTGGGGTGGCGGAGGTGGGTGTTGTTTTGTTGAATTATATGTAGAGTAATAATGGAAGAATAAGTAATGATGAATTAATAATAATAATAATTAATTGAATATATAATTAATAATAATAATGACTATAATAATAATAATATTAAAATAAATAATAATAATAATAATAATAATAGATAATAATAATAATAATATAAATAAAATTATAAATAAATAAAAAGACTACCAAAAATTTGCATTAGCGAAAAACAGTTGAGTTAAAACTATTAAAAAGAACAGTTTTATATTCTTTTCAAAGCTTCACTCCGTTTTTAAAAGTTTAATTCTTAACTTGTTCGAAAGTATTGATGCGATTAGTGGTGATAGGGAGGGAATATAATGAAAATACCTAAGGGTCTTATATAGATGGTTTATGCGATTGCACAAGGGTATACTATTAGTTACCATATATTATATTATATATATATATTTGTTATATATATTATATAGTATAATATAGTATAGTATATATATATATGTAATGTATATTTATATTATATATTATATTATATATTATGTATATATATGATATATATATATATTATATATATAGTATATATATATACATGTATTATATATGTAGTATATATATATTTATATCATATATATGTATTGATATATAGTATATAATATATATATAGTATATATATAATATATATATATATATATTATATATTATAATGAATATATATATATATTATATAGTATTATATAATAAATATATAGTATATAATATATATTATATACTATATATATATGTATATTATATATATACTTATATTATATATATATATATAAGTTATATATATTATATATATTGGTATATTATATAGTATATATTATAGAGTATAAATATATATAATATTATATATATATTATATATATATACATAAATATGATATATATTTATATATCATATGATATTATATATATATATATATAATATATATATATATATATATATGAAAATATATATATAATATATATATATATATATAAATAATATATATATATTATATGATATATATATATATATTATAGTAGGTTTCTTTGTGAATTTCGCAAGCCCTTAATTGTTGTAAGGTTGCGTATTCCTAATCAATAATCATTTGGTTATGTGAAACAGAAAAGAAATATTTAAACTCGCAAGCACTTATGGTTTGTCTTGCGAGAAAGGAAAAAATATTTAGTACACCGAAGAAAAGAACATATTAAAGATTTTTTTGAGCTTAGCGATAGTACTTTCCTATTTGAGATCCGATTTCATGATTTTCCGGCTCTTTAGAAACTACGGGGAGACTTGCGTGTGGCGCTTGACATATCTCTCACTTGTGACCGGGTATGGCACGCGTCACTGCTCTCTACAAGCTCCCTCCTTTGGGTTTCCTCCGTCTCTTTTGCTTACTTATGTCTAGCTTTCTTTTCAAAGTCGTTCAATATCGGCTGTGGTTGATGGAGCAACCCTTTCTTCTTTTTCTGTCAATATGGGCGTTCCTCAAGGTTCGGTCTTATCTCTTTTTCTTAACTTTTCATTAATGATCTTCTCACCTGCATAATCTAACTCTAATCCATTCATATGCCTGAGACTCGAACCCGTCACTCTCAAAGCTCAATTTCCTATATTCTGCTCCTTCTTGTTTGAGCTTCTATTTGGTGTGATAATTGGTGGCCTCTCGTGCTATAATCTTTCCGATTCTATCTCGCTGATCTGTGATAGAATTTGTCGCGGATTGAGGTCGTGCCAATCTTGTGATAATTCAATTCTGCTCCATTAGAAACTCAACTGGTGCTTGATCATGGTCTCGCGTCTCTCTAAATACACCTTCTAAGCTTTCCTATATCGTTTTGACGGTTCTTTTGTCTCTCTGTTTGAGCAATATATACATCCTGGCGCTTAAACATACCAAAAAAAATGTCCCTGGAATCTCAGCATCACCACGGGTTGCAAGGGCGTGCTCAAAAGAAACAGGGAGGTTTTCTGTTTTAGAGTGCGAAGACTTTTTTTCCTCTTACTCAGTTGAGGCTGGTCCGAGCGCTGTAGTAGGTACATAGTGGTCTCATTCTGCGCCCTGTGTTTATGTTGAGTACTTGGGTGGGTTCTTTCATATCTTTGGGTTCTGGTGTTCACTGCCGGCTTTTGGAGCTAGGTGTCGTGGGGTCTTTCAGTGTAAATGACCAAATATGGTGCTTGGTGAAGGATCTGTCGGGCAGTACCTTTGCCAGTTCACTTGATCCTCTATTTTTGCGGGGGGCGGATGGTTGGTGCTTTATCTCTTTTCTATAGGTACCACGAGCGGCAGGTGTTCGCAGGAACTTACCATTTGCGTACCACCACCGACGCCCTCGTAGCACAAGGGGTATTGTATCTGCGCACGAATTTTGTGTGGATCTTGGTAACTGCCAGGCAGTTTCGCTGCGGTGCCTTCCTCTTTCCGCCACCGGTCTGTCTGTGGAATTAATCTTCCATCTTCTGTGTTCCCTGGCTGAATTAATCCCGCTTCATTTATAAACCTGCGTCTGTGGCTAATCTGCGTAATTTCCGCCTTAGCGATGAATACTTTGGTGTGCAGCACTCCCTCCCCTGAATAGGCTCCTGCCGTGAGTGGTGGTGACAACTGTAAAAAAAAAATATTAATTTATATTATATTTGCAGTTTTGTAATTATTAATTTTTATTAGATTTTTTTTAGCTAGGCCTTTGTTCTGACTATTGTTTAGTGATAGACTGGTAAGATGCGGAAATTTGTAATAATATGGATTTTCAATTAAGAAAAGTGAAGAGTGCAGTGGATTGCTGTTAAAATTTTTGCAACAGTATCAACATTTGTTACCGCTTGAAAAAACAATGTTGAATAGTGTGTACATGAAGATATTCTTGGGACATTCACATTGATAGGACGCTAACATATAGCGCTGGAGATGGGTACGTAAAGGTTCTTGCATACTAGGAGGTGCACTTGTTGGTTGTTTGTGCGAAGGTGGAATTCGGTTCTTGGTGATTAGGGTGAAGAAATTTACGCGGTTATCTTATAATTTTTAATTTTTAATTATATCTGTTCTATTAGATACTTCTGACAATTAGGAATACATGACGTTGAATAGATAGGGCTTGGGTTGTCTCTTCTAATTGTGTGCTGTAGGATTTGATCTGTGCTGTGGGTTGGCGTGAGGTTTGATTAGTTTTATTTTATATTGGTAATATTGTTTAGTTATTTTTTCAATAATAATAATAATAATAATAAAATATATAATAAGTAGATAAATATTATATTTATAAATAAAATAATAATATAAGTAATTTTAATATATATTATAATAATAGTAATAATAATATAATAATAAATAATAAATAATGAAATGAAATTATGTTACATTTGGTTTATGGTTAGGGTTTATGTTAGATTTAGGTTGATTTATGCTTGTTAGGTTTGGTTATTGTGCGTTGAGGCGGGGTTTTGGTTGTTGGGTTTGGTAGTTAGGTTATGTGTAGGTAAGTTAGGTTTTAGTGGTTAGGGGTTTTTTTGTTTAATGGTGAGGTAGTGTGTCGCGGGTTAGGGTTTAAGAATAGGGTTATGGTTTAGGTGTGTTTATGGTTTAGGTGGTTAGGTTTTATTGTTAGGTTAGGTTTTATGGTTAGGTTATGTTGATGGTTGATGGGGGTTAGGGTTAGGTTAATGTGGTTTGGAGGTTTATGGGTTGTATTTTTTTTAATGCTTGTATTAGTAGATGTATTTTGGAAATGTTAGGCCATATTTTCGCCTTTTTATAGTTGGGGTGGCCATCTTCTTAATTAGAAGAAGGTGCGGGAGAGAGTGTGGTGCAATCGGAGGATACGGCCGTACAGTGGTGGAGTAGTTGACGAACTTGTATTTGGTATAGATGATAGAGGAATGAATGCTTGGGAGGATTAAGTGCGTTTCGTACCAGGCAGTGGAGGTTTTTCGGTGGTTAATTAGTGGCGTGAGACTAAGGAGGTGTTTATGTATTGTTCCGAATAGAACAGAAAGTATGTTATTGGAATGTATTAAAACTAGTATTACACCTGGTACTACTATTATTAGTAACTGTTTTAAATCTTACAAAAATAGTAAGCATCACAGGACATGACTCACGAAACATTTGAACAGTAAGTCATTCAAAACGTTTGTTAGACCAAAGATACAGTTGTAGCTTCGTAATACGAGCAAAAACAGTTGATACGTCACTTGGCATAGTGTCAAATGGTATACGAAAAAGTAATAAAATGTGCGGTATCCCATACAAATCATGGAATAGGAGTTCATATCTTTGCCGAATTTATGGTGGAGTAAGAAAAGTAAAGGTAAAGATCTTTGTTGAATGTTGAATGCCATGCATATTTGCTTTCTTTTGTGAAGGATTAAATATGTTAATGGTTTTGTTGCATTGATTATAATTTGTCAATTTTGAAACATTAACCTAGTAACACTGATAATGTCACTAACTTATTAAGGAAAAATAAATTCATTATAGTTAAATTCTTATATTTAAGGAGTGGTTTTCCAATATCCATTTGAAATTTACTATTGTTTGATTACTTTTTTTTAATACTTCACGGAAGAGATATAAATATAGTAAAATAAATAAAATTTGTTTTTAATAAAAAAAAGGCGTGAATGGCAGTTCTGCTGCATACTTGAAATATCGAAATTAGCCTGAACTTTCGATCTGAGTTCTGTTTTTTATTGTGGCTGGGCGAATATTCCGATAAGAGTTAGCCCGCCCCGCCCCCTATATTATATATATATATAATATATAATATATATATAGTATACTATATTATATGTTATCTATATATATATATTATGTTATATATAATTATGATATTATATATATATATTATATATGTTCGTATATTGATATTAGATATGTATAGGCTTAGGACTTGTATGGAGTAGTAGTAGTATCTATTTGTGTTGTATAGGTTTGATAGTTTATTATGTTGGATTTTATATTATTATATAGGAGAGGGAGGAGAGGGTGTTCGTGTAGTTTGTGATGATTGATTTAGTATAGTATGTTTATATTTATTATATATATATATAATATATATATATCCTATTGTGAGTATTAGTATGGTTAGTTAGGAGGTTGAGCTATGGTTCTTTCAGTTCATGATGAGACAAGAATTATCGCGATTTATCATATCGGACCTCTTGTTCGATAGAAGTATATGTCGGCTTCTGCTTATTTGCCGGCAGTTAATGTATATCAGATTGTTTTGAAAATTTTCCGGAAGAATATTTATGTATTGTATGGGCATTTAATCAGTAGGTTAACGTGTGTTATTTTAAGTTGGAGATTCTGAACATATGTTGGGAATAATATTGTTGATATAATTTCCTGTAGTTATTTAACATTTGAAATTAATAATTAATTTTTAGGAGTGACGACGGATGATTAATCAGGAAGATGAGTAGTGTATTATTGCTTAGAAGAATCTGATTCGTCACAGCTGATTCATTGCGCCAGAATAGCTGGACCCGGTGCATTATGAATAATTCCTTCAGAGTTTATTCTTTAAAAACATTGTTATTATTGCTGTCTCGGTTCTTGTCTGCCTGTCTGTTCTTGGGTCGGTATCTTGCTTTTCTCTTTTCGTCTCTCGGGCGCGGCGCGCGCGTTGCTCTTCTCTCTCGTCTCTCGTATAGCATATATTATAGTATGATGAGTATACGTATTAATATATATATATGTATTTTGGATACTATATATATATATATATGTTTTTTTATATTTATTAGTAGGTAGTATATAATGGGGTTTAGTTGATTGGGTGTTGTGTGTTGATGGTGTTGGTATCATATATAGTAATAACTTATATATATATATTAATATATATATATATTAGTATAATTTGTGTGTGACAATATGTTTATTATTTTATATATCATATATTAGTATGGTACTATTAATAGTAGTTTGGGGTTTTGTAGGTAAGGTATGGTATATGTTTGGTTATATTGTTAGTTATGTATATATATATATAGATAGTATATTATTAGAGGTATGTATAGGGGTTTATTGAGGAGGTTTTATATGTGTATAGTATGCTGTATTTATTTATAGGTATTTTATGTATAGTTAGAGGTGTTATAGTGTTATGGTTATTAGTGAGGGGTGGTTGTTATCTTGGGGTATATATATATTACATTATATATATAGTATATTATTATATATATATATATATGGGGGTGGGAAGTAGTATAGTATAGTTTTATGATTTATTATTGTAGGAAACTGAGTGTTTCCTTCATTATTATTGTTTATATTAGTATGGTTTTAGTTAGTGAGTGTAATAATAGTGTTAGTATAGTGTTGTATATTTGGTGTTGTTGGGTTGTATTTAGTTTCTGTTTATTAGTTGTTTAGTATGTAGTGTAGTATGTGGTAGGGGTTAGTTGTGATGGTGTTAGTTGGTGGTGTGGTGGGTGTTTGGGGTATTATATTATGGTTGTATGGGTGTGTGTTATGTGGAGTTGGGTAGTGTAGTGATGTTGTATTTTATATAGTGAGGTCTGTAATGTCTAGCGTCGAGCATTAATTGTCGCGTTCTATTTTTTCTATTATTTTTTTTATTATTTAGGTTATGTATGTGTGTATTGTTATGATTTAGGTTAGTGGTTAGGTTGTTAAGTTAGGTTTGGTTAGGTTGGGTTGGTTAGGTTATGGTTAGGTTATGGTTATTGGTAGGTTAGGTTAGGTAGAGAAGTGTTTGAGGTTGGTTAGAGAGGAGTTAGGTGTTGTGAGGGTAGTGGTTGAGTTTATGGTTGATTGGTTAGGGTATGTTGTAGGGGTAGGGGTTAGGGGGTAGGTTGGGCGGGATGGGGTTTGTGGGTTAGTTGAGGGGTTTAGGTGTAGAGTATGGTTCGCATATGTGTTAGGTATGGGTTGTTTTATGGGACTTATCTCTCTAATGCTGTATACCTAATCTGCTAAATGAAATCTAATGAGCAAAAATTGTATAGTAGAGAGAGATGACCGAATATCGGCAGAGTGAGAGATATTAACGAGTGTTATATATGATGAGAGATATATGTGGTTAGGTATATATATAAGTAGTGGAGTCGTAGGTGAGTTATTTGAGTTATAATATGTGGTGTGAGTGTGTTAGTATATAGTGAGTTATTAAGTATTATTATTTCTTATGATATTGTGGTTGTAGGTATATAGTTATGGTGTTATTTGATGTAGGGTGTAGTGAGAGTTTATATAGTTTAATATTGAGTGTGAATAAAATTTTAGATTTGTGCTATTATATTATAATAATTTCTTAAGTTTATGTTTATATCTCTTGTGACTATTAAAATTATTATGTATAAATGAGCGCGAATGTAATATGAGAGTATATTCTTGTGCGTACTATAATCTGTGATTGTTCTGTGGCGGAAGCCGACGTGTTGACGCACTGAGCGTGGAGGGACACTATCGAAAAAAGAGTGCGAGTATGACAATGTTCGATGAGAGGGGTGCGAGCGCGCGGAGAGAGCTGAAAGAGAGAGCGGTTGTATGTGGGGGTGGGTTTTGTAGTTGTGGGTTGGTTGGTGATATAGAGGAGGTTAGAGTAGGTGAGTGTATGTTATAGTTGGGGATGTTGATTGTATGTTGTTTATTGTTAGTTGTTATGTTAGGGTGTTATATAGTTATTCGTTGTATGATGGTTATGTTAGTGGGGTTGATATAAGGTGTTGGATTTCATGATTAGGTGGGGGTGTGTGTGTTATAGTAGTATTTATATATAATATATATATTATTATACGTATTGATATAGTATATAGGTAGGTTAGGTTATATAGTATTATATTATATGATATATATAATTATGGTTCGAATGTGAATGTGATGGCTTGCGTTTTCAGTCATAACATTTTATGGTTAAGTATTTTACAATCTTATTTAAATTTTTCATGATTGGCTGAAAAAAAACTTGCTATAATTTCAACTTATTTTGAGTCTCTATGATTTACTTAAAAATGAAGTGAAATGTTAATTTATTTTATTAAAGGTGAAGTCCTTTATTTTAAAATTAAAGTGTCCTTTTAAAAGAAGTAATAAATGTTTGTTTAATATATATATTATATCTAATTTTATATTGTAATGGTAGTATATATAATGTTTTTGTGTATATAGTTATATATATATATATATATATATATATATATATATATATATATTATATATTATATATAATAATATATATATATAGTATATATATCTATATATAGTATTATATATATATATATATATATAAATAATATATTATATAATATAACAAATACAGTATAAAAGTTAACGTCGTTAATTTTTAAGCGTTAACAAAAAAAATTAACGCCGTTAATCATTAAAGCGTTTATCGCTAAAAAAATGTAGCGGAAGTTAACGTTAATCGTGAACGTTTACCGTCTCCAAGGTTTTTTTTTTTTTTTTTTTTTTTTTTTTTTTTTTTTTTTTGTTGTTTTTTTTTTTAGTTACACCGACCACTCACGGGGCAGAGCCCTATTCAAGGAGGGTTGTTGCACGCCAAAATTTCATCGGCTAGCGCAAATTACGCAGATGATCATAGACGCAGGCTTTAAAGTGGGAGATTAAATTCAGCTGGAAACACAGAAGATGGAAGATAGTTCCACAGAACAGAGTGGGGGAAGGAAAAAAGGAAACACCGCAGCAAACTAGCCTGGAGTTACCAATATCTCCACAAAACTCGTGCGCAGATACAGCACCCCTTGTGCTACGCGGGCCCCGTAAAGGTGGTGGTACGCGAGTGGTAAAGTTCCCTCGAACACCTGCCACTGCGTTATACCTATTCAAGAGAGATAAAGCACTAACATCGCGCCGCTCTGGCCTTTATCCTCTCAAAGTGAACTGCAAGAGTACATAACAGTTTATAAGCCTTTTGGCTTTTTGACTCGACCCTGTCCAAAAGCGGGTGAAAATCTCAGAGCCCCGCTCAGAATAATATGGTCAGACCAGTATCTGCTATAGGATTGTGATAGGTCGGACTAAGACCCATTTGTATAGCTGGAGTAACTGGAGAAGTAGAAAAAACAGTCTCGCGGATGTTGTTGTTGCATTGAATGAGGTGTCAGGAACTTTGCGCCTGTTTCTTTGAGGCTCGCCCTCAGCAACCGTTGTGAAATGTGGTAGTTGTCCAGTACATTACTTTTTATGTTAAGGCCAAGGATGTTTTGTATTGTCAACAGGAGAGACGAAAGAACTGTCAAAGAGATGGAAAGTTTAGATAGGTATTTTAGAGAGGGGAGAGTGTAGAAGTTGGGTTTTTAAAGAATTGATTTTTCACAAGGGTTAGACGACCCCACCCGCAAAATTCTATCTAGCACGAGAATAGAATCGGAAAGATTAAGACGAAGAGGCAATTCTAGAAGTAAAAGATGGAGTAGAATTGAAAATGAGTTGAAGAAGGAAGGGTCGAGTCATCGGGAATACGAATGGGTAGATTTAGAGGTGCAGGTGAGAAATCATAATGAAAAGTCCGGATAAAGTAGGAGATGAGACCAAACCCTGAGGAACTCCACTATTGAATCAGAAAAAGTAAGAATAAGTCGCTCCCATCAACCATTAGCCGATGTTTAGCGACGGAAAGCAAAGCTAGAACATAAGTAAGCAAAGAGAAAGGAGGAAAGGAGGGGCAGCTTGGAAGAGCAATGATGCGTGCCCTACCCGGTCAAATGCCTTTTGGATATGTCAAGAGCCACTACCGCTATATCTGCCAGTTAGTCCTAAGAGCGGGAAAACCAGGAGATGAGTTTCAGTTGTATATAGGAAAGTTTTATGTTTCGGTGTTTCCGCCAGTTAGACTTTGAAATCACCAAAAGCCATACTAGCGAAGTCGGAATGTAAGAGATGAGATTCTATGTCCTAAAGAAGTGAGACAGTGAGAAGGGTTTCAGAAGAGTGCTTTAGATTAGAGATACAAGTGATGAGGCTATAGGGCGATAGTTAGAACGATCAGAGGGCTGGGTCCTTTTTCGGAAAGGTTTGACATAGGTAATGCGTGCTGTGTCCAAACTGAGGGAAAGTGCTAGTATAAGACTAGAGAATATAAGTTGAAGCGAGGGGTGAGGTGTCACAACGCACGTAAAGCACATTCCCTCAAAGACTCGGGTGTCTGGGTGTTTTTTTTCTCTAGGATAGCGCTGCTGTTGTTATGTTTTGAAACGATTTCGGAGAGAGCGAGAGACGAGCGGCGGGAGGTAAATTATAAACACATTTTGGGTTTCATTTGAGGAGGAGCGTTTAGGTAATAGTGTTGGTTTTGAGAGTGATTTAAATTAAAAGTTTTATTTTTCTTTAGTCGAAATCGAATCAATACAGGTGTTATTTAGAGATCTGATTTAGTGGAGGTTTTGAGTTATAGGGTATTTTAGTAAAACTGGTTCTGGTAGAAGGTTAAGGTATGAAGCGTGGGTATCGGTGTAGTGTGAGGGGGTGTGTGGAAGGATATTTTTTAGACGGGTGTTGTCTGGTTTTGTTGTAGGATCCGGTAAGTTTAGTTTGGTGTTTCGTGATGGAGCATGATAGCGTGTTATGTGGGTACTAGCGTAAAAGTTAACCGAAAGATGAGTTGTTGGTTAGTATTCGGTAGCAGTTAGAGTTAACGGAATTTAGCTTTTAAACGCGTGTTTATGATTGCCGCACGAGAGAGTGATATGAGTAGGTATTTATTAGGAGTATATTTTTGAGTATATATTTTATTTTATTGATTGGAGATATTATAATGTATAGTGTATATATTATATTATTGACCTTGTGTATTATATGATATATATATTATATAGGTTTATGCCCTATATATATATATATAGTATGTGTATAATATAATATAATATATATATTATATGTGAGGGTTGGTATATGTTGATTTATGTGTATATGGTTGATAGGGAGTATGTTGGTGGTGGGGTGGTTTGGGTTTGTGGTTGTTGTGTATTAGTATGGGTGTTTAGGTATTGTAGTATGTGATGTTGGTATATTATATATATATTCTATTGGTGGTTTGTTTATATATATATAGTATGGAGTTAAGTTGGGAGGGGGGGTGTATGGGGTGTTATATATAGGTTGTATATTATATATATTAGTATAGGTTAGGTTGAGGGTTATGTGTAGTTAGGTGTTTTTTTGGTGGGGTGTGGTGTAGGGGTTGAGGGTTGTATAGTATGTAGATGGGAGTTATATAATGATGTTGTGTTTTGAGTGGTATGGGTATGGTAGGTGAGGTGATGGTGATTGGTTGGTGACTGTGTGGGGTGGTTGTTGGGGGTGTTGGTTTGGTTATGGTGGTGTGAGGTGGGATTAATGTGGGATTGGACCGTGAAGTGTAAACCATGTCCTCAAAATAATTTAGTTATTTGGAAATGGTTTTGGGGAATTGTTGATGGTGGTGATTTTGATGGTAGGTGGTAGGATAGTGAATAAGAGTTTAAAAAGTTTATGATTTGCGGTTGTGGGATATAATGAAGGGAACGTTACTGTGTTTATGTTTGTGAGCTTCAGAGAGTGTTGATGTGATTGTGGCGATGAGATTTCATTGTTTATTTAATTTTGTTTAGTTTTATGTTGTCTGACGTAACATATTTCGGATTAATTTGGTCCACAATAAGTGGTTTGTATATATATATAGGTAGGGTATAAGTTGGTGTTGTGGGGTATGTGTATGAGGTGATATAATAAGTTGTTTGAGGTTGTTTATATATATGTATATAGTATAAATATATTAATAAGGTTAGTATTGGTTTTATATATTATAGAAGTATATTAGTATATATATATATATATGTATATATATAGTATATAATGATATATATAGATAGTATAGTGTGTATGTATTTGGTTTGAGAACGTAGTTATATAGTGGAGTATATAATAGTATATATATATATATATATATATATATATAGTATATATATATATATATATATATATATATATATAGATTGGTGGGTTGTAGTTGGGTTGTTGTTATGGTTTTGTATGTATGATGATCTTAGGAGTATATGAGTAGGTGTGCGGTTGGTTATAATATTTATATATATATATAAAAATATATATATATATATAGTATATATATATATATATATATATATATATATATATTATAATTTGGTTTTGGTGTTTATATATATATATACTCTTATTATTGTATTACGATAATATATATATATAGTATAATATATATATATATTATAGTATATATATATATATATATTATATATATATATATATATAGTATATTATATATATATATATATATATATATATATAGAATGGTGTCGGATTTTTTTAATGCTCACAGTATGTAACTAGCGAAACGGCAGGTTCTCAGTAAACAATTATAGATTGGAACAGCCGAAAATTCTAATAGGATGGGATTCAAATTTTTTTTTTTTTTTTTTTTTTTTTTTTTTTTTTTTTTTGGCTTATTCATCGCACATATATTTAAAATTATTTCCCCCCATTTACGGGGCTCGAGCCGTATTCCTTTAGTTAAAAGTAATACCAAAGTGTTTTTGGAAGTAATTTTTTTTTTTTTTTTTAAATACAAGGAATACCTATTTTTAAACTAAAGAATGGCAGGAGTCGGGGTCCTCTCGCCTCCCGGTGGACCGACGGGGGGGGACTAATCCTCCCCTCCGGGGATGTGCGGGGATGGTCTGCGGAACCCCCGCTCTTTGGTACTTTGGGTGTCGTGGGGTTCCTTCGACCATACCCTCCGGTGTATGATTAGAGTCTGGGTCCGCTCTCCTCGTGTTCCCCCCGTCGCTCGAGCCCCTAAAATTTTGGTTGAAACTAATTTTTTTTTTTTTTGAAAATTTTAAGTTTTTTTATTTTTTTTTTTTTTTTTTTTTTTTTTTTTTTTTTTTTATTTGTCTGAAAATTAAAAAAAAAAACCAAAACTATAAAAACAAATTTAGGGGGTTCGAGCGACGGGGGACAGAGGGGGTGGACGTTTTCCATACCCAAAAGAATCCTCCGGAACCCCCGCTCTTTGGTCCTTTGGGTGTCGCGGGGTTCCTTCGCCCCCATCCCCTCCGGTGTATGAAACGTCCCCGCCTCCGTCCCCCATCGGCTCGAGCCGCCCTAAATTTGGTGTAAATAATTTTGTTTTTTTTTTAAATTTTCGACGAAATAAAAAAAAATAAAAAAAAAACCCAAATAAAAAAATAAATAAAAAGACTTAAAAATTTCCAAAGGAAATAGTGAAAAATTATTTCACAATTTAGGGGGTGCCTCGAGCCGACGGGGGACAGAGGGGGGACGTTTCATACACCGGAGGGGATGGTCGGAAGGAACCCCCACGACACCCAAAGACCAAACAGCGGGGGTTCCGGAGACCATCCCCGGAGGGGAGGATTAGTCAACCCCCCGTCGTCCACCGGGAGGCCGAGAGACCCCGACTCCTGCCATCCTTTCGGTTTACTCTAGGGTATTCCTTTAGTTAAGAGAAAAAAAAAATTTAACACATTCCAAAAACACTTGGTATTCGACTTTTAAACTGTCCCCGGTCGGCTCTGAGCCCCGTAAATGGGGGGGAAATAATTTTTTTTAATCACTGAAAACAGAATACAGCCAGAGGAAAAAAAAAAGAAAAAAAAAAAAGGGGTTGAATATCCCATCCTTAGAATTCGGCTGATCAGAATATATAATTTGTTTGTACGTAGGACCTGCCGTTCTCGTCGTTACAGTACTGTGAGGCTATTAAAAAGAAAGTCGTTGACATCGTATATACTATTATGTTATTGTAGTTGGGGGTTGTTGTTTGTGGGGTGTGTGGTGTTGTGTTGTGGCTGTTGTGGTGGTGGTGTGTGGGCCCGGTCTTGTGGGGACACTGTTCGTAGTGTATTATAGGTTTAATATATATATATATATAATAGTATATATATATACTATATATATATATATAATATATATATATATATTATATATATATTATAAATATAATAATAGTATTATATATATATATTATATATATATATATATATATATAATTATATAATATATATAGACAACGACTTATTGTGACACAAATATCTAAATATTTACGTCGAGTAAAGCAAAAAATTAAATAAAATGAATTTGAAAATAAATCAATTTGAAGCTCAAAAAATAAAAAAAGTAAGTTCTTTTTATAGCAAATCAAATTTTTAATTTTTCTTTAACTAAAATAAAAAATCATTACCAACCATCCCAATCTAAATAATTTTGAGGACCATGGTTTACTTAAGGTCCTATATATATATATATTATATATATATATAGTATCATAATATATAATATATTATATATATAATATATAATATATATATATATATATATAAGTTTATATTATATAGTATATTATATTATATAGATATATACCTATATATATATAAATATATATATATTATATATTTATATATATATATTTTATATATATATATATGATATTATATATATATTATATTATATATATAATATATATATATATATATATATATATATATATATATATATATAATATATATATATATAACCAAAAAATAATAACAAAAAAAATCTATAGACTTTTCAAGGAACTTTTTTAATTAAAACTTTCATAAATATATGTTGAACCTAAAAATCATCGTACATTTTTTTTTTTTTTTTTTTTTTTTTTTGCATTATCATCGGAAATATTTAGATACATTTTTTTTAATTTCCCCAATTTAAGGGGCTTCGAGCCGACGGGGGACAGAGGGGGGACCGAGTCCCCCCGTCCGCCACCGGAAGGCCGAGAGACCCGAACTCCTGCCATCTTTGCGGTTTACCCTATGGTATCCTTTAGTTTAAAAAAAGAATAATGTTAATTCCTCTTTACACTATTTTATTAGCTTACTAAAGTGCTAATGTTTTTACATGGGTTTAAATTCAAGATTTGCCAAACATTCCAACTATTTCCACGTTCCTTGTCACTTTCATTGAATGTCCATTTTTTATAATTTTAATATTATACAAATAAAAAAATTTATTTGTAGTAATATTAAAATTAAAATTTTTTTACAGCTTCAATGGACGTTCTGGTTGTTAATATTAGTATTTAAGCCATTCAAGGTTGTTAACTGGTCTGAGACCATATTAAAACAATATGTAAGATACCTAATATAAAAAAAAAATGATTCTCATTTTTTAGCGACATTCTGTAGCATCTTTATAAAAAAAAAAAAATTAATATATAAACACAATACGAAAATATAGTATATAATATAGTATATATAATATTATATATATATATATGTAGTATTATATAAATATATATATAATAGATATAATATATATATATATTATATATATATTATATATAAATATTATATATATATATATATAGGATATAAGTATAGTATTATATATTATATATAATATAATATATATTTATAATATTATATATATAGTATATGTATATATATAGATATATATATATATATGAATTATATATATAATAGTATATGTGTAGGTATATATATATATAAATAGTATGTATATATATATTATATATATAGTATATATTATATATATATATATATATATATATATATATATATATTATATATATATATATATATATATATATATATATATGATATATATAAATATATCAGAGCTGGGCGCGCCTATAATTTTTTGGTGCGCCTGCGCTATGCGATTATGCCGCCCGACCCAGTGCGCCTAGCCCCTTTGCGCCTATATTTTTGTCCACATCAAATGCGCCTAGCATACCAATGCGCCTTTGCGCCCTTTGCGGCCTTTGCGATTTTGCGAATGCGACTTTCGCCGGCCGGTGCCTGTTCGCTAATTGTTATTTTCAAAAGTAAACTTTATGTGCGACAATAAAGCATGACTCTTATAAGGAAAGAAAATTACATTTAATATTTTTGTATATATAATTTATATATAGATATATATATATATATATAGTATTTATATATATATATATATAATAGTATATATTTATATATATATTGTTATATTATATATATAGTATACTATATATATATATATATAGTATAGAGATATAGTATAGTATATAGCACGTTCATTTCCTGGGGGGGGCCTCCATGTCCTTGGGCCATGTTTCCCCCAGGAGGTTCAGCCCGAGCGTTCAAAATTTTCAGAGCCATAGTTGCCAATTTATTTGTAGTTAAAGATACTGAACTAGTTATATATATATAGTATATATGTATATATATAGTATATATAGGTATTATATTATAGTATAATATATATATATAATATAATATATATAATAATATACATATATATATATATAATATAATATATATATTTTATAATATATATATATATATATATATAATATATATATAAATATATATATATATATAGTATATATATAATATATATATAAGTTTTACACTGGTTTTTAGAATGATACAAGTTGCCATGCTTCTAAGTTCTAAACTTTTAAGGGTAAAAAAAATAATGCTTTGTTCCTGTTCATAGGCGCGGAGAATTGCCTATGGCGCCTATGCTTAGTCGTGAGTGCTTTTTTAAAAATTGTGGGTGAGGGTTCCGTATTCGGGCCTTTGCGCCTACTGGAAGTGGTGAAGGTGTGCGCCGATAGGCACGTAAATGGCGCATTAGGGCCATTAACCTGGGTGGGGCATTACGCCGGCAGCGTCATGGTAAATAGGAGGTGGTAGTGTGTTTTATAGTTATGGTATTATTATTATTAGGTGGGGTATATATAGGAGGGGGTGAGATGGTATATATTGTGTGAGGGGTATATGAGAGTGAGAGTTTTTGGGTTATATATATTATTTTAGAGGAGTTATTGTTATGAGGATTATTATATATATATTTTATATAGTATAGGTAGTATTATTCTGAGTGAGTTATTATTGTAGAGTTGTTAGTTTATTTGAGTAGCGTGATTGGATTGTGTAGTTGGTTAGAGGTAGTATTATTGGTATTGAGTATAGTATATGGAGTACTATATATTTATAGGGGTGGTTGTTGGGTTGGTATTATTTATATATTATATGTTTTATTATGGTAATATATGTTTATTGGTAGGTGTTGTGATAGTTATTGTGAGTAGTGGGGTTGGGGTGTTATTGGTTTGGTGTGGTTGTGGTTGTTAGTGGTATTATGTTGAGGGGTGAGGTAGTTTTTTATTTATGTAGGGGGGCTATTATTGTGAGAGTAGTATATATTAGGTTATAGGTGAGTATATATAGATGAGATAGAGTGAGTAGTTAGTATAATATGAGTGAGGTATATAGTTGTGGGGTGAGTATTATTATTATTATTATGAGAGTGATATATTATTATGGTGTGGGGTGATGGGGAGATTTCTATAGTATAAAAAAAATATTTATCTATAGTCTGAGTGGTGAATGAGTGGGGTATATTACTCCTTATGATATTATTTGTTATTCTACTTTTAGTAGGGGTGAGAGTATGATTATTAGGTAGATATTGGTAGTAGTGAGAGTGTTAGGTGAGATATATATAGTAGAGAGTGGTAATATAATATGTGAGTGATATATTGTGGGAGTTTATTGTGGTGTAGGTATGTATGTATTATTGGTATTATAGGTATTATTGTTGTGGGGGTTCCTATATATATATATATATATAGTAGTAGGTGGAGGTTACTTGACTGTTTGATCGAAATTGTTGAATTATCAAACGACCAGTAGAGTTATATATATAAATTGTGTAAATGTTATAATTGTTAGAGGAGTGAGAGTGAGTATAATATATAAGGTATTCTAGGTGAGTTGTGAGTTTTTCGTGAGTTATATGTAGTGAGTGAGTATATTATGATATTGGTATATTATGTATAGTTTTAGTCAGTTGTTGTAGGGTATGTTGGGTGGGTGAGTATGTTATGGTGGTTAGGTATTTATTTTGTGTTATGTTTGGGGGTATTGATTGGTGTTTTTGTGTTGAGTATCTAGTTGGTGGATCTATAGTATTATGGTTTAAGTATGTAGTGTTTATTATATAGTTGGTATGTAGTAGTTATTACTGGTGTAGGTATTGTATGTGCGTTGAAGGTAGAGTAATATATATATTAGTGGTATTGTATAGAGGTGGTTGTGGGGGTGATGAGTATTTATTAGTTATTTATGAGAGGTGATGGGGTGGTGGGTATATATAGGTAGTTATATGAGTATATTTATATGGAGAGATATAAGTATGGTAGATAGGTTTGGGTATATAGGGTATATTAGTATTAGTGTAGTTTTAGGATGAGTAGCGAGTATTATTAGTGTAGTGTGTGGTGATTGTTAGAAAAGATACATAGTTAAAGGATTAATGGATATTCTTTCCAGAGAGATGATAAAATAAAGAGAGAGAGAAGAGACTAAGAGATCTTCATGGAAACTTTCTATATCTACGCGAGTTAAGTAGTGTGTGATATTTTGTTCATATTTATACTAGTAATTGTGGTTAACCTTTTTCGAGTTATATTTGTAATTGGGAAAACTTTGATTTCGAGAGAGAACAGCGAGTCATAAGTTTCACGAGTTACGAGTATATTTGTTGCCCAGAGTACGGTCAGCAGTGGACGTGAAGATAGGCGAGGGCATCGTCCCGTAATATATTATATGTATGAAACGTCCCCCCTCTGTTCCCCCGTCGGCTCGAGCCCCGCTAGATGCGGACTAATTATATATTTTGTTTTTTTTTAAATGAATGAGTCATCAGAAGATTTTATGCTCTTCGTTCAGGCGGGATTCCGTAATCGTTGGGACTCCGCTGTTGTGAGTTAACATACAACCGGATGCTCTAGAACCTTTTTTTTCCTAGGGCCATTTTTCTCTATCTGTTCTCTCCTTTTTAATTATATATAAGAACGCGTTCAAGGGAGCGTTATTAAAGCTAGGGGAGGGCGGTCGGTGTGTCGATGATGTCATGATTTCTATTTTAACCTTGTGAATATTTATTTGAGGAAGGGTTTTGTGTAAACTGACATAAAGGTCTTTATGGAGCCTGAGAACAATCTGATCGTCATGTGGTATAAATAACAACTTCATCAAAGTCTCCTTAATGCTTGGACTTCAAACCGCACAGATGCTGTATCCATTTTTGTTTATTATGTTGTGTGTGAGAAATGGTGGGTGAACTGAAAGTTATCGTTATTCTCCCTTCTATGTTATTTTAGTCGATTGTGTATTGTCTATTAAGTGAACCTACGTATGATTTTGGACTTCTAGCATGTGTATGCATAGAGCGAGGGGAGTTGGTGGGAGGCGGTATAGTCTACTGGGTGACGGGTTTTTGCTGCTTGCTATCTTTGGGTTTGGTTCGTCTCTCGCGCCCTCGGGTTGTTTGGTCCCCTGTTGGCCCTGTTGGAGAGGGTGGAGAGAGAGGTTTGAATGTCAGAAGGGTTTTTTATTATTTTTGAGCGAGGTTATCGGTATAGAGATCAGGAGACAGTTGTTGGCGTGTATGGTGATATTTCAGGATAGATAAGGAAATTGTAGTCATGGGGCTAAGTTTTTCTTAGTATGCTTTGGAAGGACGGTTATGCTTGAACGCTCTTACATGAAAGGATATATTAAATGGGATACTTGGGTTGCGATTCAATGCGTCTAAGCTTTATTTGAATGTTAGAAGCGATTTATGTGGGATTATATTCGTATGAATGAAAGGATAGAAAGGTACTCGAGAGGAATATTTCATCAGTTGGTAGCTGTAGCAGTGTTGGGAGTCTAGAGGGTGGGATGCTGGTCGATCGTAAACTCAGTCCAGTGAATTAATTACTTATAATTTTATATCCTATGGAAACAAAACAAATAAGAGATTGTTTGGATTAGTAGAGTAATGTATTGGGAAAAATTAAAAGGAATTTATCAATCAAAGAATTCCGCGCGGTTGAAAGGCTAATGTGCTTAAGGACAACTAAACTCTGAGAGTAAGCTTAAAAGACTCGATGAAGAGTGGTAAAAGGATGGGGTTATCTGGATAGTTTCTTCGACGCGTAAGTAAATTTTGCGTGAAGGTGTCGAAAATTGAATAATGCATGGGGATATGTTGAGCAATACTTCATCATTCTACGGTAGGGTTGCCTGATGAATACAGTAAGTCAGATGGCGGCAGATGGAAAGTTCGAAGACGACAATTTGCCGAGTGTCGAAATCTTTACGAGGGAAAAATTGTTATGAAAAGAGAGTAAGAGATGTAGAGCATCAATCATTGTCTGACATATCTACTGGAAGAGTGGATTGCTATTTGAGGTAACTGCACGAGTTATCAGAATTTTTAAGAAAAAGTATAATCATCGAAAAGCGACCTGGTGACGGTATGGTGTTGGGAAAGGTCACATTGGTTCAATGTTACTAGTGGAATTTGTAAATGCTATTTGTTGGTTGCATTAGCAGTCGTGGGAAATGTGTAGAGACTTAATATTGTCAGAGAAACGAACCTAGTGAAAATAGCATCACGTGGTTTTATCGTGGCAGAGTCACGATGAAATATTGGTTCCGTGAAATGGTTGGTTTTAGGGCTATCTGGATCAACTGTCGGCATGTGGGGGATGTGTGTTCAATGAAGATAAGTATGGTTTTAACTTGAATTAAGTATCTGATTCTTAATGATAAGAATAAGTTAGGTTTAGGCGAGGAAGGGCGCTTCTGTAAACTTTTTATGAAATTGGGGGTACAGGTGGGTGTGTAGTGTCTCGTATTTTGGTAATGTATGTTGAAGAGTTAGTTTCACTAGCAGGAGAGGATATTGGGGGAAAAACGTTTAGATATACACCGAAGCTTTTAGATTGCCAAATTTGCATACTTAATTTGATGCTTTAGTGTCTTCTAATATAATGAATGCTGGATAACAGGAGCGGTTAAGTGTTGTGTGGTATTTTTCGGAACAGTTATATGGTGGATGGTCTAAAGGGAGGGATTATAGTGGGTAGATTATGGTTGTACGGGAAACTTTGTGTGTATTGATAGCTTATATATGAAAAAGTATGAGACTTGATATTTTGATTTTTTGCAATTGGAAGGACTTTTCTCAGTTGAGCGTGCTGGGAAATTGAATCTCGATATAGAGTGATTGTGGTGTTGCGAGCGCGATGTTAGGCAGCTTAAAGATATGTAATTTTAGATTGGGAGAAGAGGTTTACGAAATAAGGCAGTTTGTTGTGTTGCGGTCGGATTATTAACTTTATAGATACGTCTGTCTAATCCTAATTCGTTTTATTTCATGCTTTATTTGGGAGAATATATGAGATTAGAAATATGACGCAGAGGTTTGCCTTTTAAAAATGTGGTCGCATTCGGGGCGAAAGTACAAAACTTTTGGAAAATTGTCATTCCGATGAGATATGTGGTCCGTTTTCGATATTCCATCACTGGGTTTTGCCGTTTTTGGCTTTTTTCCATGTAATTGGCTCCTTAGTGAAGGTTGTGGGTGGTTGTTGTTTGTTTGTGGGTGTTGGGTGTGTTGTTGGGTGTTGTGGTGTGGGGGTGTGGTGCGTTGTTGTTGTTGGTGTGGGGTTTGGTTTGTGGGTGGGTGGTGGTGGTTTTGGGGTGGTTGGTGTTGGTTGGTTTCGGGGTGGTGGGGTGGTTGTGGGTTTTTTGGTTTTGGTTGTGGTTGTGGGTGGTGGGTTGGCGGAGAATGCGTAGAGAATATTTAATCACTTTCATAGATGATAAAAGTAGATATACTGTTGTTGGGCTGGTGTATTAAGGTTCCTTTGTATATAGATATATAATGTGAGGAGCTTTTGAAAAACTGTAAAGTGAACATAGAGAGTATTTTCGAAGAGAAGCATCACTTGTGTGTGGGGGAGGAGAAGAGGAGAGAGATATTTCAATACCGAGTAGTGCTTCCAGAAGTGCCTGTCTCTGGTATGATTTGTCGAAGATGTGTCATAAGAGTATAGGCATAGTGGAGGAAGACTTGTGTTCTATATGGGTACACGCTCAACTAATGGATATGGGATTTTCTGTAGTCTTCTCTATATAACAGAGACGTATGTGATGTTATGGTCTGAGGATTGTTTCCTCAGTGAATGCGAGACCTAGCGCTCGATGGAGAGTTCGGTGGGCTAGAAGCTATTTGTGAGATCTGCGCAAGAGGGAAGGTACGTATTAGAATGCTCTTCCTTGCGAGTGCGTGTTAAATGAAGGTTGTAGCTCTTTGTTAATATTATGTGGCAGCTGGGGGGTTTGGAATATCGAGTCTATGCAGTTCGGCTTGGGGGAGCTCATTTTGGTGTGCGAAGGAGGTTAGTTTTTAATGATAAAGGGACTAGCCTGGTAAATGGAGTTATAATTACACAAAGATCCAGGCCTAGGAAATTTTGCTGTGTGGATGCTGGGAAGATAGTAATATTGCATTATAGATATAGGGGGTTCTGGAGGAATGGAAAAAAACCTCAACATATATTTTTGCGCGGTTATTCGTTTAGAATGTGTGTGGCTTCGGACGAGAAAAGGGGGGTGTTGGTGGGGGTTGGTTGGGGGGGGTTTTTTATTTTTATCTGTCAGAAGCGAGTATTCCGGTGTATGCTGGAGGATTGTGTGAGGGGAAAATTATTTGGTGGAAATAGGTCCCTCTAGAGACTGGCTGTAGGAGAATGATCCTGTCAGGATGCTATCTTGACAGTCTATTGCGAGGCTAGTAGATGACACGTGGTGGGTTTGGGGGGTCCACAGGTGTTTCGTTTCCTCTGGATGGACGATTGGGAGGGACCAAAAGTATATGGTGCGAACTGGGCGGATTTCTGTATATTATGCGTGTCGCAGAGTGAGATAAATATGTAGGGTTCATATCTTCGCGGCTTCATCTAATATTTTATGGTGATATATAAGGAGGAGATAAAGAAGTATAGGGGAATCAGGTGGATGTTTGCAAAGGATCTAGGATTGGTAATGGAAACATTTGTTCGTTGGGAGTGATATGATCGGTTCGTCATATGGGCGCGAGGTGAGGGGGTGTGAAGCGTACGTCATCATGACTGGGTTGATTATTCTATCGTGCGTTATTTGCAGTTTTATTATGAGTTGGTACCTGTTGGGGGGTGGTTTTCCGAAGGTTTATTTTGTTTCCAGTATTGTATTGGTTCCTATCATTGTGAGTTTTCTTAGTTGTAGCCTTTTTAGATATATTTTGCTTTATTCTGTGCAATTTGCAAATCTGAGGTAATGGATTGGCTGTGTAGTGTTTGGTACAGGGTATTTGTGTGTTGTGGAACTAGAGTAGGTCATTTGTCGTTAACCCTTTCTATGTTGGTTGGTAGTGGCGTGTGGGTATATTTGTTTGGGCAGAAGTGAAGCTGACGAGTATTTGGAGGCTGCGTATATAAGGTATGTATATGGTTATTTGTTTTTTTAGTATTAGGTATATTTGGTAGGATTAGGTATATTGAGTGTATATGAGGGTATTATTATTATTATAGTGATATATATGTTGTTAGGAGGTTATTAGGATGTGGTATTGGTATATAGTATTTAGGTAGTATTATATATTATGGTTTTTATTAGTATAATTTTGTGAGTATAGGGGAGGTAGTTATTATTATATATAGGTATTGTTTGGGGGAGTTGTTTTATTTTTTTTATGGTTGTTCAGTTTTTTTTGTTTGTTGTTTTGTGGTTTTTGTTTTTGGTGGTTTTATTTATGATAGGGGGTTGATGTGGTGGTTGTGTATTTTATTGGTTGTATTTATATTATGTGTTAGTTGATAGCTGTGGGTGTTGGGGTGTTGTGTGGGTGGGGGTTTAATTAGTGATGGGTATGTATGGGTTTTGGGTGTGTGTGTTTGTTTGTTTTGTGGGGGTTTGTGGTTGGAGGTTGGGTGTGTTTGTGGGTGCGTGTGTGGTAGAGTGAGTGTATTGGGTGAGAGGGTATTTGTTGGTATGTATATTGGATGGGTGGTCTGTCTGAGTGTCGAGGACCGTTGGTGTGATGCACGACATTTGAGATCTGGATAAGATATGTTTCTAGAGTTTCGAATTAAATTTCTAAGTTGTTCAGAAGGAAGGTGAAGTTAGAGTTTTTGTTTTTAGAAAAGTGTGTGGCTTATGGTGTCAAGCGTGCTGCATAATTTCCCATGTAAGTCTGTGCCACTGTAAATAGTGTATTTTTTGAGCATTTAGATTTAAACTTTAGTACTTGGTGAAATCTTGTTAGTCTGATCTGGATGATCTGTGAGTCAAGTTTTGAATATCTAGTTAATGTAAGATTTTGGCTCAAGAAATGTGGTGGTGCGCTCTTGGTTCTGCAGCTGTTTATGCCATGATTTATTGAATTATAGGGTTAGGTATTTTTTATAGCTTAGTAGTATTAGTATTATGAGTAGTTTGTTGTGATTAGGTAGGTGTTTGGTATTAGGGGAGGTGTGGTTATGTGGTTAGTATATATTGATTTGTTAGATGTACTATATAGTGTGATAAATGTATAGTTCATTTATAGTAGGTATATGTAGTGTTATTATTATGTAGTTAGGTAATTGTGTGTAGTGGTAGAGTGGTGTATTATAGTGTATTGGGATTTTTGTTTTTTTCTGGCCAGCATACCCGAAGAGTTTCAGGGCATGATTACTAGAATAAGCGTATTACAGGGTCGATGAGTCCTGGAAAGCTAAATAGGAGTATGTTTGATGGCTAGGAAGTAATCTTTCATCGTTTAAGAAAGGAACTGAAATTAAAAATTATGTATTTTCTAATATTGTATTAATATACATCTTGTAAAATATAAGTAAAAGGACTCCAGCCTTCTGCATGTAGTGGTCTTTTGATTGACCGATTGTTGACCCTTGAATTTACCTATATTCCATTCGTTTCGGCTGAGTTTCTTCGAGGTGCCAAATAGGCGAAGTTGGTAACCGATTGGTTTTGTGGAGGAGAGAGGATTATTTTTGTGTCTTTTTATTAGTTCTTTTTAAGGGGGGTGTTGTTGTTCCGACGGAGGGACATTTTTGTAGGGGGGACCGTAATGTCCTCTCTCGCCGTGCGCCCGCCGGTAGGGTCTGAAAATATCCTTCCGTTCTCTCTATCGTCGTGTTTATTCCGTGTATGCGTTAGTGGTTTTAAAATAGAATCAAAGCATTTGGCAACCTTTTGTTGTCTCCTATTCCTTATATATTATAATTGATATTGTTGTTTTATAAAATTTGGAGTATATATTTGTTCTATCATATTTTTATTATTTATTTATTTATTTTGTTTTAGTATATAGATATTTTATTTATATAATATATGGGTGTTGAGTGTTTGTTGGAGGGGGAGGTAGGTTAGATAATATATTTATCTTATATTTTAGTATATAGTATATATATATAGTATTTAGTATTTGATAGTTAGTAGATGGGATATTTTTTTAAGGTATATATATATATATATTAGTGTATATATATATTATATATTTTAATGTATAGTATTTGGTATGAAGGGTGATTATTATTATATGTAGTAGGTAGGTAATCTTTTTTTATAATATTATTATGTAGGTTTGTAGTATTGGTTTGTGTATTGGGGGTTTTTGTGGTTGGGAGTTTAGGGTATTATGATATGATATATATATGTGTATTGTATTATTATAGGGTAGTATTGTATAGTACTATTATAGTATATATATTTTATGTAGGAATATTTTTATAAATTATATTATAGTATAGGATATATATACTTATTTTATTTATTGGTATATTAGTGTATAGTGGTATAATATATATGGGGGTGGTATGTATATATATGTTATATAGTGGTGGTAAGGTATTATGGGTGTTATATATAGGTTAATGTTGTTAGTGTGTTGGGTAGTATATATATAGGTATAGTACTATAGGGGGGGTAGTTATTAGTTTATGTAGTATGGGGGGTATATATTATATATATATATAATATATTATTGTTGGGTTGGTATATTTATGGGTAGTGTAGGTATAAAGTATGGGTAGTAGCATAAGGTGTATAGGTAGTAGTTTGTTGCTAGGTATTATTATATTATATATATATGTATAGTATATTTGGTGTATTATGTAGTATAGGTTGAGTATAGGTAGGTGTAATAATATATATCTATATATCTATATATATGATATATATATGGATATTATTTTATATACGTATATAATATATATATTATATATTAATATATATCATATAATATATATAGATAGGTAATAGTATTTATCCTAGTGTGGTATATATATATATATATATATATATATATATATATATATTATATATATATATAGCTAGTAGTTATATGTATATAGTAGATTGTAGGATATATATATATATATATAGTATATATATATATATGGGGGTTGGTATAAGTGGGTTTATATACTATATGTTAGGATATGTATAAGAGGGGGTGGTGGTATAGGGTGTAGGGGGGGTTGGGTTTAGTGTGGTGAGTGTAGATTTGATTGATTGGTATTGTTAGATATGTATATGGTTATATTATATTGGTATGTGTGGGAATTATATATATATATGGTGATAGGTTTGTATTGTAATTATATAATATATATATAGTATATATAGTATATATATATAATATTATATATATATATATTTATATATATATATATATTTTTATATTATATAGTAGTATAGGGAATGCTAGGTGATGAGGGAGATATTTTTTTTGGGGTAAAGTTACTAGTAGGGTTATATGTAGTTATGAATATATATTAGTTGGGGGGTTATATAGAGTATAGGTGGTATAAGTATATATATAAAATATAATAGTATAGTTATATATATATATAATTATATTATTATAATATATATATATATATATATATATATATATATATATATATATATAGTATTATATAGTATATATTATAGAAAAACATGTATAGAAAAATATATACTGATAATAAAAAGAATATATATACATATTCTACATACTAGTATATATAGTATATAATATAGATATATAATATATATATAGATATATATATATATATATATAATATAAGATATATAGTGATATATATATATATAGTATATCATATATATATATATATATAGATATATATAGATATTATATATATATATAGTATATATATAGTATATTATATATATATATATATATATATATATATAGTATATGATTTTGGTATATATAGTATGGCGTTTGGTGGTGATGTTATTATGATTATGTCTGCAAGCGACAATATTATGTTAAATAGCCAATATTGTGTTGTTTATAGTAGTAACAGAATCCTTACTGACACTAAGAGTTTGAGTAGGTGTTTGTAGGTTATATTTAGTTGTTATTTAGTTATATTATGTGGTGGGTAGTATTGGTACTATTATTTAGTATTAGTGTATATGTAGTGGGTGGTAGTGGTTTGAGTTTATTAGTATATTATGGTATATAGTGTATATGTGGATAGTATAAGTATATTATTTTGTTATATTATTTATTAGTATAGTAGTATTTAGTAGGTATGTTTAGTAGGTAGTGGTAGTATGTGGGGTAGGGTATTTAGAGTTGTATATATTTCATATGGATGAGGAGTTATTAGATATAATGGTGGTGGCTAAGGTATTGGGTTATGGGTATTATAGTATTAGTATTATATTTATGGTGGTATTTCATGTAGTGAGGTTTTGGTTTACTGTTAGTATGGGGGTAATATAAATAGGATTTGAGTATATTATATATTTATATATATTTAGTTGTATTTTGGAGTAGTATGAGGCGTAGTGTATATGTTAGTTTTTTGTTTTATAGGCGTATTATAGTAGGTATGTATGTATTATTATTATGATATAGTATTTAGGTAATATTAGGTATTGTTTTGGTTTATAGGGGTATGATTTAGTAGGTAGTTATATTATAGTGGTATGGTTGGATTATAGGTAGGGTTATGTATAGTGATATGTAGTATAATTAGTTGGTTTGGTTTATATTATGAGAGGTTTAGGTGGTTATGGGTATAGGGTTTTATTTAGTGAGTATTTTATGTGGTATATGTTATATAGTAGTTTGTGTATTATTTAGTATATGTGTATGTTAGTTATTAGTAATAGTATAGTTTATTTTTTGGTTTAGGAGTTAGATAAGAGTGATGGTGTATGAGTGTAGGTGGTTGGTGGAGTTATGTGTTTGGGTTTGGAAGGGATGATAGGATATAGGTATATGTATTTGAGGAGAGTTTATTATGATATTTGTATTGGGTGGGGGTTTATATAGGTATTATAGTTTGGGGGTTAGGTATAGTTATTGGTAGTAGTTTTTGTTTTATATCTATATTATTATGATAGTGACGGTGGTGGTATTTATTGTGGTGGTTAGTATTATGTTATATGGGTTATCTTTTGTAGGTGTTAGGTAGTGTGTGTATATTATTATGGTGGGGTGTGTATAGTCGTAGGTATGGAATATAGTATATATATGTTATAGTTAATATATATGTTATTATGGGTTGTGTGGGTTTGGTGGTTATAGGGTAGTGTAGTGGTGTTTATATATGAAGGTAGTAGGAGTGATATTGGGTAGTAGGTATGTGTGGTATTGTAGTGTTGGGTTTGTTGGTGGGTTAGTAGTATTGTGGATGTATGGAATGGGTTATTTAGTATAGTTGGTAGGTAGTGTGATTTGTTAAGATTGCATATTGATGACAATTACTTGTATGATTTATTTTGGTATTTTGTACTTTGAATATATATATACTATTAGGGTGTATATTAGTATATTATATATATTTGGGTTTAAATATTATATTAATTTATAATATAATAATCAATATTCTTATATTTCTTTAATATAAAATAATAGTGTTTTGCAATATGATATACTGAACTATTTTTTCTAAATTATATATCTGCAGAAACATTTATTCTTGCTTCTATCAGTTTTTTTTTAATGGTCTGAGCGTGCTCTCTTAATTAGTGCTGTTTTTTATGTCCTAGAGTGCATGGCATTTTTTTTTTAGGCTTTTGTGTCTTAAATTTTCGTCCAAATAATTTTGAATTTTCCTTTCTTTGACTCATTTTCTTCAGATTGTTTATAATATCTAGTTGGCCTAAAAATATGATCAATTCTATAATCAAGCTTATTGAATCAATGCTTATGGGTGAATGCAATTTATTGTGAAATTGTTCAATGTCTTAGATTTATGAGAGAAGAGGTTTCTCATGTTTTTATGCGTTGTTCAGCGTTGCAAGGATTAAAGGTTGTGTTTTTGTTGTTGTGGGTGGTTGGTTTGGTGTGGTTGTGTGGTGGGTTTGTTTTGGTTGTTGGTGTGTGTGTATATGAGAGGATAGGGGGGAGGATGGTGGTAAGAGAGAGAGAGAGAAACTTAGGTTTAAGAGAGATTTAGATGTAGGTGGTGTATGAGAGAGAGAGACATGGGGGAAGCGATTCTTTAAAAGGGGTTGGAACATCGAAAAAGGGGCGTTTGTTGTGTGCCTGAGTATCTGCTGAGAGTTATCTCGATGATTATAAATGCTAAATGTTAATAGATATGCTCCTTTAGTAGTTCATTATATGGCCGTTGCGAAAGTTGTATAGTAAGTTTTGTATTGGATGTTTTTGAAGTAAATAGATTAGTGAAGACGTGTTACGATTATGATTTTTGTTTTTTTATTGGGTTTTTATGTGTGACGATGGGTTGAGTAAGTATGGTAGAGGGGTAGGAGGGGTGATGATATTATTTAGTATAGAGGTGTGTATTTTGCGATGAAATGATATATGCTGTTTTTGTTGCTTGTCTCATTATAATTATAATTTATGTATAAGACAAGACACGGTTAATGAGGACAGAAACAAAGGACGTTTGCTTCTGTGGGGTGATCGTTTTGTCTATTGTATAAATAACATTTCCTTATCATCGCTTGTGTCAATAGGTAATTTGATGTGAGTATGTGTGAGGTGTTGTAAAGTAGGTATGAAATATCATGTAGATAATAGGGAGATGCGATATATTAGATTGATTAATAATAATAATGAATCGGGGGATGATTTTTCTTGGTATATATATTATTGATTATATATATGCCTGTTTTACTTGGTAATATTTATTGTTTTAAAGATAAAGATGTTTGCTATATCTCATGAAATATATTTGTTAAATTATCTTTAGGTGAAGATATTTGTGTTATTTATATTTTTTATATTATTTATATTTTTTGTCAGGATAATGACTTTTATTTTCTTTTGGGTATATAAAAAGTAGTGTGGGACATTTTGGTGAGGTATTTTGGAGAATTGGTTGATGTGGTTTGTTTGAAATATGAGGTGGTTTTTTTTTGGGGTTTTTGTGGTGTTTTTTTGGGGTTTTTTGTTTTTTTTTTTTTTTGGTGGTTTTTTGGTGTGGGGGTTTTGGTTTGGTGGTTTGTGTGTGGTATATGTAGATTATATATGAATCATTAAGTGCTGGTTTATAATCTAATGTTAAATATTTTACGGTGTAAGTATTTTTAGAGTATTGTATGTGAATATATGCGTCTATTATGTGAGAAGAACCTGGTATATTTAGATATGTTTTGTTTTTTGCCCGCATTAGAGCTTTTTTGCATTAGGTTGTGTGAGTAGACGTTGTTGGAATTGTAATGAATTTAGTGTTATAGAGAAGTAAAAGATTGTTTATTGTAGGCCCCGTTGTGCCTTTTTGTGCGTTTATTCTAAGCGTGTCTTCATGTGCTGTTCCAGTCACGTAAGAGTTCAGTATCTATTCACGCGAGTATCTGCCTTCTCTTGCATCAGTGGGATATCGTGGCTGTAACTCGCTTCATTTTCGTTTCTTATATGGTTCATTGCTTTCTTGGACTGTGTCTGCGTTTAGTTCACCTAGATGTGTGCGTTTTAGTTCGACTAACAAGAGGATAAGTAGATCCTGTAAGGTAACGGTCCGAGGCGATGGCGCGTGATGACGAACCAAAGGATTTTTCTCGTTGTCCTCACAAGAAGCCATTGTCATCGCAGTCAAGTGAGAGGTGATTCTTTGTCACCAGCAGAATGGGTACTTTCAATGCCGAGAAAAACCTTTGTTCAAGCTGTTAAAGGTGGAAAAATCATGGGGTTTTCGACCGTTCAGGGAGTTGGAGTCTATGGTGAAAAATATTAATTGTTGCGATCACACTAAGAAGCCCATTTGGTTCCATCACTGAATCTGGAAATTTTCAAAAGATAATTATCTAGTCAAAGTATGTATGATTGTAGTTAGGGTGTAGGTATTTTTCTGGTCTATGGTGACGTTAGGATATGATCGGTTGTGTTGTGTTGCGTTAATTTTTTTGGCAATTTTCGCAGTGACCACAAATATATGGTTGTTTAGAGTATATTTTTGGTATAAGTATATTAGGTCGACATGTTTTAGTGGTGTGTTCTAAGTGTTACAAGGAGGTACTAGAATATTTTAGCAGAATTGGTTTGTCTGGATTGAAAATAATTCACCAATATAGCCAACAGAAAATATGGGAATAGGTCTTACTGGTTTTATAAATTTGAGATATTAAAAGTGTGATATTAAGTTTGATAAAAAAGTAAGAAATGGAAGGTTTTAGAGACAAGTTTTTGTGATAGGAGTATATGTAAAATATATTAGAGTAAAACTAAATTTGTTGTGATGTTAGATGACTATTATTGTCTGGATAAGTTGTTCAATATTGTTTTTTTTGTTTTTTTTTTTTTGTTTTTGGTTGGGGTTATATTTAATAGGGTTCAAATAGATAGCTTTAGAATATAGATTAGTACATCATTAAAGTTATTGGAGTTGGTCCTAGTATTTCCTTTTCTGTATTTGTTCTCTATGAATATGGATAGATGGGTTGTAAGTATGAGGGGTTCAGTAGGGTTATGTGTATTATATGGATGGTAATCTTACTTGGCTTGTTATATTAATGTTATATTTAATTAAAGAGTGGTAGATTAAGTTTTGGTTGTATTTTAGGCTGGTTAAAGAAGAGTATATTATTAGTTTGGTTTGGAGCGGTTATGACTTAAGTCAGTTTTAGTGAATAAATTATCGTTAAGTGTATGGTGTATTAGGTAAGAGGTATATTAGTTATGCTAGGGTCAAGGATGTATTTGCTAAAGCTCTAAAAAAGGCGAGGTGACTATGAGAGGAGCGAGTAGTGGGGTGAGTCGGGTACATATGAGGAAATATATGATTAGGGTCAAATGAGTAGGGCGTGCGTGAATTGTATATTCAGGGTCCTATATGTAAATATGGAGGAGCGAGAGTGAGAAGAGTTGTGTGTATGTTAGTAGAAAGGGAGTTGAGGATATGCTATATATAATATTCTAGTGCTAGCTGTGTAATATATGGTAAGTTTTGCGTCGCGAGAGCTAGGTGTAAGGTAGATTGTCGCGAATTGGATTATATTATGTTATATGAGGGATTTACGGCTCCAAGAGGTATAAGTAGTGAGGGGAGTGAGGAGGTCTGGCTGCGCGCTAACGTGTGCCCCATTGTTGCGTTCGTTCTAGCGAGCGCGTGGGTTGTTGTTGTCTCGCGGGTTGTCATTGTGGCTGAGTCATTTGTTTCGCTCTCTTCCATTTGTCTTCTGTTTATCGGTCGTCGTATTCGATTTATTATTCGGTCATTACATAAGCAGAGTCACCTACAGCAGCGGCAGTGGTGTTTGTATATATATATATATTATATTACTGAGTTTTTGTTTATTGGAATAATGAAATTTATTAGAGTTATGGCGTTTTCGATTTAAGTGTGTTGATTTTTTTGATTAGAGATTATGAGTTTGTGTGCGGTGATTGCCCTGGGCGTAATATCTTTTGCGAGATGGGGTGGTGGGGTGGTGGATATTATGAGTTATTTGGCTGTGATTGTTCGTTATTTAACCTGTTTTTAAAAAATCGTTTTTTTTTTTGAGATGTTTGTGTCTTTGATAGATTGGTCCAAGAGATGTGGTGTTTTTGGGTTTGTTGTTTTCTTTTTTTTTTTTTCAGGTGAAAAATAAAATTAATTAGAATGTTTTTTTTTTTTAATTTATCGGAAATTTTGTGATTTTTAACATAACGGTAATCTAGATAATGTATGCAGAAGTGAGGGTATAATCCTTTTGTAGATTTCAAGACTCGCTATTGATTCCTTTAGAAAGGTCAATCTAAGTACTAAAGGTCATCAAGAGACACCGTGTCGAGGTCCAATGCCCGAGTCAACGCGGGGTTCACCTGCGGGGTCACTTAGGGTCTATTCCAGGTCAACGGTCAAATTTAAAGGTCTAAGAAGGTCCAGACAAAGGTCAAAAAAGGTCACGTTGGACCTATTAAAGTGTGCCCCTGGAGTGTGAGCCGTAAATTACTAGAAAATTATGTTTAATTTTTGACCTTAGTATTGTTATTTAATTACATTAGAAATTGTTTTCCCTTTGATCCTAAAAATAACAGAATTGTTATATGTTTAGGTAGTCCATAGAAAGGTTGAAGCCCCATTCGATATGTTGTGTATTCCTTGAATATATGTTATTCTAGTTCTTTTTTGCTAATCAGAATTTTAGAAGACCGTACAATTTTGTATAAACATGAATTGGAAAAATAAATTTTGTTGGTCTATTGCGAGATAGATTGATTTCATGATCTCGCCATAGTACTGTTATGAAGTTTTGAGTATGCACCTTTCGTTGAAGAATTCTTAGAAGAAGCTTTGAAGAACAGGTAGAACAGAATACAGTGTAACCTTTTGACTAAAGAAATAACTAAATATAGTGTGACCTTTTCTAATTAGTAAAACGTGTAAAATATGACCTCTAATTACATAACTTTTATTCTTGTTTCAGTCTATCATTTTCTTTATAATAATTTTATAATATTTTTGTTGTATTTTTTTTGAAATTAGATACTTAAATTATAGTTTTTGAAAATTTTATTGAACTTTGATTAATTCTTTAAAATAGATTTGAAAGAAAATTGATGTTTTATTTGTTGAACTTTGATATATTTTTTAAGAAGATAATTTTGAAATTGAAGAATTATTTTTAATTTTGAAATTAGAATCGAATACGACTTTAATTTAATTTGTGAATATTTAAATTATTGTTTGCTTAACAGGTAGGTAATGTAAGTAAATTAAATTCTGCTTGGAGATTAGTCATATAGAGCTTTGACAAGAGAGGAGGTGGATTTGCATATTTCTTTTGTTTGAATTTTTAAATAGGAACTTTTCGACGATGTATGTTTTTCTTTGAAACTATAGAAGAATGTTTTGTTGGAAAAATGTATTTGGAAATAGGTTGAAGTATTTTTTTGAGATGACTGGTTTAGAGAAGATATAAATATAGTTTTTGGGTGTGGTAAAAGTTGCTTGTTGAGGGTGTTGGGTGGTGTTTTTTTGGGGTTTGAAATTTGAAGAATAGTTGTGTGTTTGAGACTGTGGTAGTGTGGTTTTGTTAAAATGGTTTTTTGAAACATAGTAAGAAATCTTTAGTGTTTTTTTTTGATATAGTTGATTAGCTGTTGGATATTAATCATGTTGTGAACTATGTTTTGAAGTTCGGCAGATTATTGTCCTTTTAGCCGTCTTCGGGTTTAGTTTCCAAGCCATTGTTTTTCGTTGTCTCTGCACCGTGTTGTGTTCAATATGGGGCTAATAGGCTCTGTATCGTTATGTTGACCCTTGAAGTGGAGCTTCAGGTGAGGAGCCGGAAGTTTGGGGATAGATTTTACAGACGTTAGGAATTATATGATGATTCTAATGCAAGAGGAGTACGAAGGATGAGGACATTGGAAGTGGATACAAATATAATGGAAGTACAATACTGTAAGGGATGTTGCATGGCAAGTATGAAGGATACATGATTGTATTTAGCGATGACTGTGATTACTAGCTGATTCTTGTGACAGAAAAAGCAGGAAGTTATGAATAATAGGAGCATGATAGTCCAAGATTAGAGGGAACCTCACTTACAAAAGGATTGGACTGTCTTCTCTCAGTATATTCCAGACCTCCTTCTAACTATTGATTATTCATTTATTGTCGTTATAACCCAAATCAGGAGAACAGCTTGGGTATTGGCATCCACTCTCAGTGAAGATGTATCAGAAATAAAGTCAGCATAGAATCTGTAAGTGGTGTGCTCGCATAATGACAAGATGTTTGATTAATTAGGCCGTTTATGATATAGCATTTTGAATGCATCGGTGGTGCTCACTCCCCCTTCGAATATATTAAAGCAAGAGCTTATCCTGCCGTGGATTTGGCCATGACAAGACTATTATACAAGTAGGATGAGTGAATTTAGTGGGGAGTACTGTGTGGATCCGAGGAACCAACCAATTGTGATGACCCTGTATATTGTGTGTGGTACAGTACTCTGCGATGATCTCGTGGGGGCCCATCCTCAAAATACTTTTAAATTAGATCTCTTAGTAGTGCAGCCACGCTTCTACAGGTGCCTGGCAACTATACCTCTTTCCTAACAATGTCAACCTGTGTTACGAATCCATATTCCTATTGATGGATTCGCTCCCTTATGGGAGGGTATTTATCCAAATTGCTGCTGTTAATTATTCACGGTCCTCCACTTTACCGTTGAGAGATTGCCTCGGTAATAGAACTAAGATGTGAGGATGTAACTACCAATGTACCTCAAGTGGTTGGGTAGGTCATTAAGTTTGAGGAATTACGCTTTTTTCTACTTGTGTTTACAGAAGAGAAAGCATATGCGCAGCGTGGGTAGGGGTGTGTCCTAAGAACTGGGAATAGGATCAGAAAATAGGTCGCTGCCAAGGACTGTACAATTTCGGTCTTCTGATTCATTCAGTGCCGATGGTCCCGCCAGTTGATTATTTCTGAAATTAGATTAATTATCTTTTTCTAGGTGAGAATTCACTAGAAGTATCTGTTTTTAATTCAATTTGGAAGGATTGTTGTCTCAATACCAGTACGAACATGCCGAGCACAGTACCTGTTCTGGTTATTGAAACCGTGTTGTAGTGATATTTCAAAGGAGAGCCTACATGTAGACTCTTACTGATGATTCATGTTGGATCTTGGAAGGAATTCGTTCCTTTGGGAATATTGAGATAAAACTCGATAGATATTCGATGTATCTTCCTTGGTGGTGATTACTTGTTTCTCCATCAGATAAATATCTTAATAATGACTAAGATTGTGGATTTGAGAGTAGTGGGAAAGAACTTTTTCAGCGATTCATTAGAGTAGAACTTAGAGAAAAAGGTCTTAAAAAAGTTTTTAATTCTCATGACTTAGCAGTTTGCGGTCCGAAAATTTAGAGAAACTTCAGCTGTCAAAGAGGATAGAAGTGTAGTCTTGTTGTCTTCATGAACTTAACCTCATTATAAGCTGGAACATAGATTAAGAAAGAAATACGAGCTTAGATGTATTCTATTGTGTATCAGAATGAGTGATGTATGCCTGAATAACTATTTGAAGGTAGGGATAGAAATGAAAAGAACTATCTATACCAACCCCTTTTCCCTGGAGGAGACAGAACTCATGGAATGGAGGAAATAAATAGAGAATAACTTCTGAAATTATGCAGATAAAAGGTACAAGCCCTTCTCCAAAATTATGAAGACTTGAATAAGGGAGTAGTTGTCATGATAACTCTCCAGTGAGAAGTGAATAATAATTGTTTTCATTGGACTGGAGTTGCTCTAAGATATTGTGAGAGGATCTTTTTAGGTTCATCAATTCTTAGTGAACGGTGGTTGGATGATATGGCCACATTCTGCATGATAATTTGTTGAGAAAGTTCCATGCCTCGGGGTTTCAAGCGTCCTGATTGCAAGGAAAATGCGCGTCCTGTATTGTTGGATCTCTAATTGAGAATTGTAAACTTAAATAGGTGTAAATAGCCATATTATGATTGTGTTGTAACGCCCCTGATGTTTGATAATGGTCAAAGTCCTCGAAAGAGTCGAGATTAAAAAATGATTCAACGTTTGATTGATGCGTTTTTAGATGAAGTGTTGCAACTGCTTGACTCTTTAGGAGAGCGTAGCATTCATATGGGCAAGAGTCCTAAGGAGAACAACCCGAGTGGTCACCTGATTTCTAATTCATTGCAAGCGGATGGTTCCTAGCATCCATTGAACGGGAAATTCTGGAACTGTGTGTGTGTGTTTTTGGGAGAATGAAGAAGGAAGATGAGATACGAGACATGTTTTTTTCGATATCTCGTAGACTCTCGCAGAGAACAAAATTTTTGATCGGTAGGCAATATGTTTAGATGAAGGAAAAGGGTGGACTACAACAGTGAATGTAAAGAAGGAGATTGGCTTGTGCAAGCTTTAAGAGAGAGAGTGTGGTATATGTAACCTCTAGTCTTCGTTTGGGTGTATTGAATTTGGTAGGACCGTCCGTGCAAGTGATATGGGTGTGTTCATATTTGTTTGTCAAGTTTTTTTGACTTGCCACCGATAAGTCAATAGCCTAGGTTGTTTGGTCGTTTTGTCTTCCCCTATAAAAATAGATAACCTTATTGATAGGCGTTGGTCTATGATATTGGGCATCTTGTTTCCTCTCCCCTTAAGCTCTTTCGTCGTTCTTGTACGCTTTTGTGGCGTCAAGAAAGTATTGACAAAATGGATGATGTATGGATCATCCCAGATTTGGGTCTAATTCCTATCACCTAAAGATAGTGCTAGAGGGTTACTAGATATTGTTGACCTCTCTTCTAGCTTGAATGCTATTTTCTTTTTATTACTGGTGGTTAATCACCTTTCTTCATGTTTAATTCTTGGTCCTAGTCAAAAAATTTTTGTTCTCGTCTGGTAGAGGAGCGTGGGTTGAGAAAAACGTTCGTGTCTCTTCTTCTCATTTCATTCCAGCATATTTCTTTGCATGTTTTCTGATTCCGTCTTTGATGATTAGTGATAAAGCGCAGGTGAGACTCGTTGTTTCTTACGATGACTCTTTACCTTGATGCTATGCGCTCATTCTTAGAGTATTAGAGTTTGACACCTTTCAGACTGTGAATCATTTTTTAATTTCTCGACTCTTTCAGCTTTGACCCCATTAGTCTAATAATCAGTGGGGTTATTGATTATGGTGTATTTAGTGCTCATGATATTTTCATATCTCATTAGGTGATCCGGATTACAGGGGCATTGTTTGAATTAGGATCTGTTGACTCCCCGGCAGGAACTTTCTACATACGCTGCAGTCAATGGGTATTTCCAGACCACTAGTTTCTAGATTATGATGATCCTATAATGATTCCATTTTTAGGCATGAGTCCATTGGACTTTATTCTTCTTTAGCTTGGAGAGTTTCTTATACTTATCGCCCTTATTGTAATGTCGAGAGGTGTGGGAAGGCCTGGTCTTTTCTCTGTATTATTTAGTAAGTATTGCTGTTTTTAGTTTCTCCACTTCGCCATTTTGGTTTGTGTCTGTTTCCTCTATGGACGGGTGTGATGTAGTTCTTTCTTTCCTAACTTCACTGTTATTAGGAATATCTTTTCTGTTATAGATTTACTCTAGCTGTATTTCGCGTTGTCTATCTGGTTTTCAAGCTGTATGGTTTAGGTCTGGAACAATGATCCTTTCTTCTATTTTTGGGCTGAGTTTTTTTCTAAAATTTCGACGAAACTTAAGTCTGGATTAAAGAACTGTTTTAAGACGTTTTTTCTCTAAGTCTTCTATGGATCTTCTGTAGTCTTCCCATCACTCTGTCGCTTAAACTAGTCATTATTAAGATATTTTTAGCTGTGTTGAGAAGTAAATCCATAGGAAGTCTTCGATATGGAATTTCCTATGAGTTTTTTTCTGATATTTCCCAAAGTGGTTAGTTATCTGTTCAAGGTCCTAATCATTGCATTCCTAGTAATGTTATGTTGACATTTGTGGTTCTCGCTTTTGATAATTTCATAAATCGTGTTTGCAATTAAACGAGAAGATTGTCGCGGCTTTTGTCCTTGTTTTGGAGAATAAAGGTCTTCCATATTGAATTAATAAGTCTTCTTAGTGTTTGTTGACTACCTAGAAAAGTCTATTATCTTCAGAAATATACTGGTCGGCTCGTTCGGATGTGAAGTCAGAAGTAGATTGTTAGTGCTTGGCATAGTCAGGTTGTTCTGGTCTCAGGGTGATTGATGGCCTTAACGTGTCGTATTCTTTCTCTTGTAACGTTAGAAAGGTATATTCTTCCTTTAAGATTATATTGCGCGGTATCCAAGTACTTTGTCTGTATTGTTTCTTCATACAGATGTTAAGTTCTTAGCAATTCTGGGTGAGTGGAGGGGTATTTACTGCAGCATAATTTGGATATAGTGACTCCTCCTGCGATAAGGGGGGTCCGAGTGATGGATAGTGGATTGTAGACCAGGTTGGGCATTGTAAGGTGATTAGATTGGGTTTGTTAAAGAAGAAAGGGGTTTTTTGCCGCGATGCCTGGTATGAGGTGGCCCCTGGCATAGCGGAGGAGAGGGATTATTTAGAAGGTGTTTTGGTATGGCCCACGAGGGTGTCTGGAGGTTTGGTCGCTCCATATGGGTTATCACTGGTGGTTTCTGTCCCCTTAAAGTTCCAGCTGGACGTTTCACTCTATTGTTAAAGGTATTTCGTGTCTGGCCATCTCAGGGACGATTGAGTGCGTGTCTTCTATTTTGAAGGGGGATTGGTCTCCGCGATGCGATTTCTATATGTAAATGTATGTGTATAGGTATTTTTCAATATACATTTGTCTTTTGTATGCTACCTATGGTATTCTTTGCTGTTTCATTTTTCTGTATTTTCTCTGGTTGTTGCCTAATCCCGAAGCTGTCTCTGATTTTGGTCTAATCGACATGTATCGATGTTTAGAGGAGGAAGGATATATGGGGGAGGAAGTTCCCATATCCTTTTTTGTGGTGGGTTCCGAAGTTAGGCGGGTGCTCCTGTATCTCCTGTGTTTTTTCGTTTGTCCGTCCGTCACTCTCTTCTTCGTATCAATTAGCTTGGTGTATATGGCATTATGCATTTTGCCTGCAGTGAATTGGCTCTTCTGTTATGGGTCGCTGTGCTTATGTTTGTACTATCCTGAGGTGTCTTCATGCCCTTGGTTTCTCTGTTTGATAGGTCAAGTATCATTTTCTCTTAAGTTCTTGTATTTATGCGGCCCTTGCGCCTCTTCCTCCCTGAAGCTCCATTAGGGTCACTGGGTGCCGGGGCCTATAGCCCTTTGAATCTTCGAGGGGCAGAGACCTCGATGATATATGCAATTTGTTTGGGAAAATAGTCGAACAATCTTTTATATGTATCTATGTGGTTCATTTATGCATAGTTATCATGCGTATCGCAAAAGTTACTATCACTATATCTTCTCCTTCCCATTAAAATCTACTTAAAGTTCTTTATATCTTTGGTTCCATATAAAATTTAATAGTAGTAACACTAAAGTCTCAAAATATAGTTTTTTCACAGAGGTGTCGCATCAAGGAAGAGCAGTATATTTTTCAGAAGTTTTTTTTTTTTTTTTAATGTTCTCAAAAATATTCAAACTAGGTTCATAAGGTTTCAAGAAAATTTTCTTGTTTCGAGAACTTGAGTAACGATTGCCAGACAATTTTAAAAATTTCTAAAAGATATTTTTAAATCTAGTATGTAGGAGGCTTTTAATTAAATAATTAAAATATTTATGTGCGGATGTTATTTATAATATTTTACTGTTATGTTATATGTTTCATCTGATTAAATTTTAAAAACTTAAAAGTTAATAACTTAAAAACGTCTTTCAAAATTAAAAATATATTTTTCTTTTAGGAGAAGGTATTATTTTATATTATAATTTGCAGAGAGGTTACTAAAGCGGAAATATATATTTTTTTCTATATATACGAATTTTTTTAAAGAATTATAAGATTTCAATTTTTAAAATTATTTTAAAAATCTATTTTCAAAAAATTAAAAATAATTTTCTAAAATTATTGAAAGAATTAATTCTAAGTTCGAGTAAATGATTTTCGGTTAAGGAGGGTAAGGTTAACAAATGTTCTGAGATGGTCAAAGGTCAACTTATTTGTTCTTCTTTTGTCAAAGGTTAACTTATTTGTTCTACTGTTTTTCAAAGTTCTTCAAAGTTCTTCAAAGGTCAATGTTGTTCTATGTTCTTCTATTAAGTGTTTTCTGAGTTGAAATCAAGTCCTATCTGTAGACCAGATCAATTTATGTTTTTTTCCAATTCTGTATGAGAATTTGGGTTTCTCAGATTTCTGTGTTGCAGTAGCGAATTATTTCAGGTGTGCAAAAATATGAAGATTTTCAAAACGGGTTTGGGGGGTTGATCTAAATATAACAATTCTTTTTTATTTTTTATAGTGCGAAGGAAAACTAAGTTGCGATTATGTTTTGGGGAGGGTCTAAAATATTAATATTATATTTGCTGTGATTTTTAGGGTCATTTCAGGCAAATTTTATTGGTCCGTGACCTTTTGTGTTTTTAATCCTTGTTTCTGCCCTTTGAGCTCTTTTAGATTGGACCTTGTGACCTTGGATGACCTCCTTTAGTTTATCCCGGGGTGACCCCGGTTGACCTTCTGGGGGGACGGCTCGGGTTCTTCTGTTATTGCTTCTTCTTTTGCTTAGTGACCTTTCTGAAAGGGTCTAGGGGGGGTGGGGGGTGTGGTTTGGGTGGGGGGTTCTCTATAAAAGGTTTTTACCTCTTATCTTTTGACAATTATTAATTATCGTTTTGTTGTTGAAGAGGTCACAAGAATTTTCGATAGATGGGTGAATTTAAAAAAAACACTTTTTTATTTTTAATGTCAACTGAGAGAGGGGAGAAAGAAAAAAAGAACACTTTGGCCCTTTTTTAAGCCCTCTTCTAAAGGAAACGAGTTTTAAAAAATCTAGTGTTGAAGAAGATTATATTAATCGAAATCCTGCAATTTACGCACCTGAAAATATCGCTGGACTGAGCGACGACAGGGGTATAATGGGTAATCAAAAGGAATTAAAGGTTTGGGGGAATATCTAGTAATTAATAAATTATTATTAAATAAAACAAAATCGATATATATATCGTATATATATAGAAAAATGAAAGTGTGTGTGTTGTTATGTATGCGTATGATACCGCGCGATAAAAGGAAGAAATGAGAGAGGGAAAAATGAACTCAGAAATGAACGGGGGTAAGAATGAACGAAGAAATGGGGGACAGTTGGGCCGAGATATCAATCCCTCACTTTACTCCTTTGGAGGTAAAATCCCTTTCCCTTCACTTCTCCCATTCAGCGACCAATTTCCCTTCCCCTGCTCTGGAGGCAATACCCCTTATTCAGTGCCTGATTTTTAGTATCCCTCAACTCCTTTTCTCTTATCCCCTTTACTATTGATTCATATTTATTGAATGAATATAACCAATTCACGCACGCACTTATTTTGACTTATCATTTTTCTAACTTGTCGTATTGTATTCTGTCACTGTTTTTGAGCTTTAGCAATCTTTGACTAGCTCTAATTACTTTACTAATTATAATTAACGAATAATTTTTTCACTAAACTGATTGTCTAAGTCTATACTATCTTTTAGTAAAATAAAAAAAATTAATTAAATTTTAATTAAATTAATTAATTAAAAGGGTGATTACCATATTTCCTATTGTATACTTAAAAAATCTTCCACTTTTGGAACAAATACGAGGAAATATGCAATCCAATAAATTCTTTATGTTATTTTTTAGTATTTTTTGCCTTTAATAAAAAAAAAACACACAAAAAAAAACAATAGAAAATATTAAAGAACAAAATATATGGACTTATTATTAGTTTTATTAATATTTTTTATATATTAAAAATTGTCTCTAAACTTTTTTTTTTTATTTCAACAGCTTTTATTTCAAATTTACAAGTAGCCTTTTCCTTTTTCTGTTGGCTATTTTGGTGATTTTTATCCGACACCAAAAAATTGTAAAATTTTGTTTTGGTAAATTAGAAAACACTACAATTGTGTTTAGCTTTAATTTTAACCACCTTTTGTGTTTGGAAATTGCCACAAAATTAAGCATAACGTATATTAAAGTCCTGACGATAATACAAGCATATACTCATTGTGTAATTTCTTTTAATTTAATTTTAAGTGTGAAAATGGGTTTTTTGTGTGAAACTTTAATTTTTTGTACTCACTGAACGTCGAAATGATTTTCCACCTTTAACAGCTTGGCAAAGGTTTTGGATTTGAAGTCATCTGTTGTGACAAGAATACCTGCTCACGGAATTGCTAAGGGGGGGGGGGGGGGGGGGGGGGGGGGGGGGGGGGGGGGGGGGGGGGGGGGGGGGGGGGGGGGGGGGGGGGGGGGGGGGGGGGGGGGGGTGAAATTGGCTCTTGTCTACAAAGAAAATCCTTTGGTTCGTATAAGCGCAATCCCTCGACCGTTCCTTACGGTCTATTATCTTTGTAGTCGAACTAACGCCAATACTAGGTGCTAAACGCGAAGTCGGCAATGACCATTGCAAAGAATGAGGAGATTACAGCCACGATATCCTGATGCAAGGAAGGCAGTCTGGTGATACATGGACTCTTTACGTCTGACACCAGATGGAGGTTGAATAAACGCGGCAATTCCTGATAATTTTTATTTCTACATCCTAAAATTCTTCAAATTCCAAAAACAGTCTATAAAAACCTAAATAAAGAATAATGGAAAACACATTATAAATTAAATTGTTCTTTAAATAATGGAGTTTACTAATTTAAATAATTAAGTAAATTTTTAATTAGTATAATTGTTCCAATTATTTCATGAATACATAAAAAAATCATTTTAAAACAAACACATCAAAATTCTCCAATATTACAATTCTATTTTTAATTAAAAATAATAAAAGTTTAATTGCAATATAATAATTATTACAATATATAAATATTTCAAAGATAATTTAACAAATATATTTCATGAGATATAGCAAA
>JABUQX010086890.1:50000-53589 GCA_015478945.1 Trachelipus rathkii
GACATCATTCACCCATTTGTATCAAAAAACAACAAAAATAAACAAAATAAACAAAAAAAAACATTACAACTATTAATATCGTTATTATTATTAATTATTCATTAAATTATTATATTATTATTATTATTATATTATTATTATTATTTAATTATTTATTTATTATTATTATTTATTATATTATTATTATTATTATTATATCAAAATACTTTTTTTATTTTATTATTATTATTATTATTCCTACCTCTTAATCATGCTGAAGATGTGGCTAGCATCTTAAAAAGTTGTAGCTAGGAGATTTATTACAGTGAATAACAAGGGCTGTATTTTTAAGAAAGCCCAGGTACACGTCGTGCTAGTTCAACAATTGGAGTTTTCAGATGACACCAATTGCAGAACACTCTGCGATCCTTTCTGTTTGCGTGATTGTAAGATGAGTTTAAAGAACTAAGTTAATTTTCATCCGATTCCAGGCAAGGTTAAGGATATGAAAAACCCCATGCTTTCTAGCTAACTAAAAGCGAAAAAGAGGCGATATTATATTCTCTACTAAATCACATAACGAGGCTATATATGAAACTAAAGGTTACTCCATCATCACGAAGAAAGGAAAGCTTTCCTTCTTAACGCCTGTTTAAAAGATTCTCACCGAGACCATCATGTTTCATATGAAATCATATTTATAAAAAATAATAACAATCGATAATAGCATCAATTTTTGATTCTTGGTCTATTGCTGGGAAAACCTACCCTTTCGCATCTGGTATTAGGCTAAAACAGCCCTGGGCGGTAAAACAGGGCATGTCCTAAATTTGTTCTAAGTGAGCTTATTTCATGTCACAATGTTTCACAGCGAAAGAGCCCAGTCTCAATATCTGCGAAGAATGTACGTTTTTGTGTGCTTTTTCGTGCTGGATTGTCAATGTAATATATATATATAATATAAATAATAATAATAAATAATAATCATAATAATAATATAATAATATATAATTAAATAATAATAAATAATATAATAATCAATATATAATAATAATAAAATAATACAAAAACATTAATAATAATAATAATATAAATAATAATAATAATAATAATAAAATAATATAAGAATAATAAAAATAATAATCATAATAAATAATAAAAGATGAATATAATAATAACTAATAATGAATAATAATAATAATAATAGTAATAAATACATAAATGATAATAATATCAATAACATATAATAATAATATAATAATATATAAAATAAGTTATTAATCAATAATAGTTTGATATCATGATCATAATAAGCGAACCGGAATTATTTAAAACATTTAAAAACTTTGAAATATTAACCTAAATCATTGAAGATTACTCTAATGTTTAAATGAAAATAACTATTGTCATGCTACGCATGACTTCCTATACAATGAATATTAATTACTATATTTCAATACAAAGAGCTTATTTTGCAATGTTTATACTTATTACAGAATGTTAAATATGATGTAAAGCATAGTAAGTCAAATAGAAAACAAACCTTTGTATAAGAAATGATTTGGACGGTGTATTAGGAATCTTGTATACACGTTTAAATTGTTTAGGGTACGTAAAATATTATGTTTTAAACTTTTTCAAAATATTTCCATAAAATTGTTAAAAACTTCGTTACTTCATAGAATTTATAAACAAGAGTAGTCGAGCAGTTAATAGTATAATTTTATATAATTCTTTGCTCAAGATAATGATTTATTTATAAAGTTTTAAGAAACTTTGAAGATAATTTTAGTTTTAATTGAATGAGTAATATAAATGTATGTGTTTAATTAAAACAAAATGTTTTGTATTTTTATCTATAATTGTGTTATATATATATATCATATATATATAATATATATATATATATATATATATATATATTATATTATTATATATATATTATAATTATATATATCATATATATATATATATATTATATATATTAGTATATATATATATTATATATATATATATATCATTAGTATAGTATATATTATATGTGTTGTATATGTAAATAACTCAGTACGTCATCAGACCGTGCTCACCCCCCCCGTAAAAAAAAAAAATTGGGCAACAAACGCTTCGTGTGGAGAATTTGTTGTTGTGTAGTAGAAGTAGTTCAGTAGTAGTAGTTGTTGTAATAGTGGTATTAGTAGCTGCTGTAGTAGTAGTAGTCTAGTAGTTTGTATGTTGTTGTAATAGTATAAAGGCGGCAGATTCACAGTCTTTCAAGCATGATTAACGAGGTAGGAATATAATTAATATAATAATATAATAATCAATAAATAAAATATAATAATAATATAATAAAAATAATATAATATAATAATATAATAATAATAATAATAATAATAATAATAATAATAATAATAATAATAATAATAATAATAATAATAATAATAATAATAATAATAATAATAATAATAAAAATAATGATCTAAGAGAGAAGATAAGAGATAGAATGAATTAATAATATAAGAATAATAAACATAATAATATAATATAATAATAATAATAATATAAAATAATATAATATAATTATACTATAGCTAAACCTAATAATCTAATTATAATAATCAATAATAATATTTCATAATAATAATAAAAATAATAATAATAAATAAAACAAATAAATTATTTAAAAAAATTTAAAATCATTCGTGATCGAAGAATAATCTAAATGTAAATGTTTAATTAAAATCAAAATGTTTTTATAAAATGTTCATTATGATATTAAAATATGAAAGTAAAGCAGTATAGAGTAAAGCAGTAAAGCAGTAAAGCAGTAAAGCAGTAAAGCAGAAACAGTAAACCAGTAAAGCAGTAAAACAGTAAAGCAAAAGCCTATTATTCCCCACTGTTGCTAGGAATTTGCGCTATTGATTTACTGTTTCACTGCTATGAGGGTTGTAAAGTATATTTTTTTAATGAAATTTCTTTAATTTTTATATTAAGTAAAAATGTGTAATTTGCATTTGCTGATTTCTGTGTTTATAAATGTTCGTTTTGTTGTTAGTGGTCAGTGATTGTTGTGATGCATGTTTCTTGCGTTGTTGTTGTTGTTTTTTGTGTTGTTGTTTTTGATGTTTTTGATGTTGTTTTTGTGTTGATTCTGATTCTTGCGTTGTTGTTGTTGTTGTTGTTGTTGGTTGTTGTTCGTTGTTGCTGTTGTTGCTTGTTTGTTGGTTGTTTTTTGTGTTTGTATTCTCTTGGTATGACTCTCTAAGTTTTATTGTATTCAGATGTAGAAGCTTTTGAGGTAAAAAGAACTGATGAAAAGTGCTTAGTAGCGTAGTATCCTCTTCTCTCTCCTCTCACACTCCCATCATCCTTCTCATCAGACCCTCTCCTCTTCTCCTCTCTTCTTCTTCTCTCTCTCTCTCTCCGTCTCTTCTCTCGTTTCTCTTCTCTCCTCTCTCTCTCTCTCTCTTCTTCCATCTCTCTCTCTCCTCTCTCTCTCTCTTCTCATCTTCTCCCTACCCTCTCTCTCGCTACTATCACTCTCTCTCTCGTCTCACCTCATCTCCTCTCTTCCCTCTTCTCTCTCGTTCTCTCCTCTCCTGCATCT
>JABUQX010086891.1:0-10000 GCA_015478945.1 Trachelipus rathkii
AAAAAATTCATCAACTAATTCTAATAATTTATACTGCTCTTCTTGGCAGGGGTTAAATAGTACCTAACTTACAAAAAAGAAAAATAGCACTGAAATTTTGAAAAAAAAAATTGGTGGTTAGTATACTAAATATGATCGTAATATTTTAGAAAAAAAATTGGTGGTTAGTATTCCACAAATGATCGTAATATTTTTTTTTAAAAAAATTGTGGTTAGTATTCTAGAAATGATCGTAATATTTCATATCAGATTTTAAGTTTCATTCGTAGTTCATGGCAAAAAATGATTGATATTTTGCTAATTTTGTATTTAATATAAACTAGAGGGGTTGAAGTAAATTTTTAGGTTGTAATTGATGCAATCGAATGTAGGTTTTTAAAAATCATGTATTTTATGTCTTGAATACACCATTGTTGCAAATGCAGATCATGTATTGCAAATACTTAGATTTAATAAAATGAAATATCCTAGCTCATTTCTCTTTGTGTTATGTGATGTTATGTAACATTTATTTACAATTTATTATTTATTTTTAAGTTATGCCATCAGTAATATGAAAAATCTGATACAGATTAAAAAAGATATAAATTTCACAGATCATTCCTATAACATAAATTAGCCTTGCCAATATTAATTATGTATTCTCCATTGAAAAATTAAATAATATTAGTTAAACAAATATTACCAAAAATGAAATATATTAATATTATCACCTTGGATACTTAAAATGAAAATCTCATTTTTGAATTTTAATTATTCACAACAGTATGTGTATACTATTTATTATTTATAATAACATCTTTTATTAAAGTAAATTAATTAACAATTCATTATTAATCTGTAAATCTAGAAGTTTCTTAAAGCAATACAAAAACAAGTAATTATTTACATTTCAACTAAATACATATTAAGCTATTCATGTATATATTTATAAAACATATTTTTAAGTTCCAATTAATAGTGGGAGGTGAAACTCAAACATGGATGTTATAATTAAATGGATTAGGAAGTACATATTAGACTACATTCAATTAATTAACTTTTATAAATCCATTCCACCGTGAGGAGGGGGCACAACCATAGAACCATTTTAATTTATCACCTTATCATCATTGAAATAAATTAGGAATATTCATACTGTGAAATGAACTTATATATATTTTAGTCCAACTATTAATTATATTATATAAGAAAAATATTAATATATGATGTATATTATATAAATATATATACATATATATTATATAAGTAAATATAATAATATTAATACTATATACTATATAGTAATATATATATATTTATATATAATATATTGTATATTACAATATGAATATTTGTAATAAGTTTTACTCCTAGTGACTAGTATTTGCACTAATATATAATTATTATATATTATATATGTATGGTGCATATTATTCATTTTATCATCATATTAATTATATTAATTTTATAATGGTTGTTACACTATATATAATGGTTAGGTTATAATTATATAATTTTAAATTAATATAATCACTCAAATAGAGTAATACTAATATAATATATATATTAATACATACCATCTCACTATTATAATGTAGTATAAATTATAGCTGTAACTTTATCTCACTACAGCATCATAGTTATATTATATTAATAGTATATATATATAATATCATATACTCATTGAATGATATTTAAGATATAATATTATTATACAGCTATTATATATATATTAATATAAAATAATATGTATATTATATATATTACTATATATATATTAGTAATACTATTATATATTAATATAAATAGAATATATATTAAATTATATATATATATATAGCTAGTATATTATAAATACTATATATATATAATATATTATATAAAGTATACTAGTAATATATATATATAACACTCTTAATATAGCTATAGTATAATATATATTCTACTATATTATTATTAATAACCTAATATATATTATATAACTCTTAATAGTAACGATACTTATAATCTATTTGTTCACCTATAGTATATACGTCTCAGTAAGTAGATCATACTTATAATTTAATAACAGTAACTAATATCACTATATAAACTTAATTGATGTAATTCAACTTTATTTAAGTGTATAATATTATATTTAATGCTAAATATTATATTGATATTATAATATGTATATATTAATAATACTATATATAAATTATATATTAGTTAAGAATATATATTGTAATAATAAATTTTCAAGATAAAAGTATTACTCACCTATTTATAATAATCACGTATTAAGATAATAAAAAATCAATAAACTTAAGGTATATAATGAAAAGATTATTTTTAACATATAGAAGGGATAATATAATAAATTATATATAAGTATTTTTTTTTAATTTAACTCATAAGTATTATTAGTCTCTAGATATTATATATTATAACACCTATATATATGAATTATAGATGAGATAATTCACTTTAATATTATATGAGGTTACAGCTAGCATCACATTGAACGAAGGTGCGCTTTAATAAGGATAAGAATTTAAAAAAATATGATGAAAGGGCGCTTAATACACGCAAAAAAACGGCGGGCGTATGACCAAAAATAATATAGCCTATACATATATCACTTATAAAATTCTAATGATAAATTTATCGATATCAAAACTTATATAGAACTTTCTATAATATTTAACTTATAATGGTAAACTTACAGTAATAATAATTAGAACTCTTCAATTCTATTTTATAAATCTACGAATAAAACTATAAATCTAGGTACTGCGGAAATTCGGTTCCTGGTAGATATCTACACTCATCCATTACTCAAACTCTTTTTATATAATTGGAAGTTATACTATGTACCCTAAGGCATGCATTCGCGAGAAATAAGACCGGGGATTAGGCCGATCCAGGATTCACGACCATATTAGTTACATTTTGTTATACCGGGAGGAGCTTCAACCTCCAAGACTTAGAGTTGTGGAATTCTAAGTTTACATCTTCTTTCTCGAGTAAATAAATAATGTTATATTGGAGAGAGACAACGGATTATTTTTAATCTTAACACTTCTTCGGATGGCGTTAGAGAAGGCGAAGATATAAACAATCATACATAGTGCAATGGAGGTAGTTAGGTTTGTCGGCCGAGTAGGAGGGAAGGAAAGATTGCTTACGCCATGTTAAGGATAAGACAAAAAAATCATTAAACAATGATCGGTATTTCTCCGGTTTGTATTTCCGCCACATTGTTTTTCTCACTAAACAATACACTCTCGGTCCCACCGCCCATCCATTTCGACTCTCGCGAAAAGCAGTAGTGGACATCTAATCAATGAATTAAAACCATTCAGCTATGATTGAAAACGCAAACAAATTGATATGTATAAGAAATTATAAATTGCCAAATTTTCTTCCCTGTAGAACTATTAAACACAAGGATCCGAAGCATTTTTGGACTCAAGGGTACCCTCAAAGCATAGGCGCATCATCCTCCTATATAACGTAAGACGAGCTTTAGGATTTTGTACACGGGAAGATATGTTTGTATCTAAGGGTTGACGAGAATAGGACTTGAGGCTGATGTCATCTTTTATGTCCAAACATTGACTTTACCATGCATACTCATTGATCGGCGTGTAAAATCGAACTCCCCACCCTGATCATTTCTTCTCCCAACCATCAGCAACTACAGGCCAATATGGCTCGTGATTACGGAGGGGAAGTGGAGGGCCCAACCTACTCGCTAATCTGTATACACTTTTCGATTAAAATCCGTAAGCGAGGTTACTCACTGCTCAGAAATATAAGATGTGAGATGATTGGGAAACGGAGTGTGGAGTACTAATTTATTTAAAGGAATATCAGAGAAGTACTAATCAATACTTACCGCACTTAAATGCTGGATTAAAGAAACTCTTTCTAAGTTATATATGTAAAATAGGTGTATAGGTTTCTAGAAGAAAATTCAATAGTGCCAAACCTAGAGAAGACTAAATGTTAATATTGGGGTATGAAGTTAAGACTCCAGCGTGTACAGGGAATACTTCCGACTGTTGATATACTATTCCATTCATATTAATCTATTGTTTGACTTTAATTTTATTATTTAGGATGAATATTTATTCCGATTTATTTTAGGTAGCGTGTTTTGGGGCAGGCATTGGAGGACTGGAGACCGGTTAAAGTATATAAAGTCCGTCGTTAATAACTCGATATAAAAGAATAGTTTCAAGCTCGACAAATAATGAGAATAAACATGGAAAAAAAGACCTGATTTCTTCAATAATTGGAAATTTTAAAATAAAGAGGAGGAGCATATAAATCTTACACCCCAAATCTAATTCTCCTAGACAACAGAATGTCTCCATGGTATTTACCGAACTTTTTAATCATCCTCTCTCAGGGCTCTCACTTTACGAGAAGATATGACGGTATAGAGCTATAACGAATTAATATAATCTTTACCAGTATACAAATGTCATCAAAAAGTGATAATAACCTAGGTGAGGCCTCCACCGAAACATGGGGCTCGATTTGTAGTAAGGGATAATCGGGTGTACATTTTCGAATTCGGGCGAGTTCATTAATTATCATATAAAGTATATTTGTCAGCAGGAATTGGATTAATCTAGGGATTCGAAATTTTTGTTCAATTTTTTGCAACACTTACTGTTATTACATCTACTAGCTTCAATACACCTATAGTTATTAATGATATTATTAGGAGCATAATTTGTATCGTTCATATCAGAATAATCAGTGTAGCAATCGCAGTATCCGTCTATCCATGTAAGCTTTTTCTTACAAATTAGGAGGTAGTATATGACAATAGGAAGATGTATTAAGAAAAGCCAAAATCTAATTTATGTAATAGAAGACATAATAAGGTAAAATGACGCAAACATATAATTCGTATACTGGGTGAAAAAAGACGGGAAAGATTATATATGTATGAGAGAAGGAGATGTGATAAGGATAAAATAGCCATAGATACCTATAACCTATTTATTCTAAGACGACCTTATTGTCGTGAGTTAGAATCCTACCAAGATGTTTTCCGAATATACGATACTCCATACAAGGGAGAAACCGCACCCCTATATAAAAACAAACAACTGAGGTAATGAGCGTGGAATAAATTACGAAAGCATGTTCAGAACACACTAAGGCTATTTAGATACCTATATTGATTAGAATATGAAAAGTAACGTGATTACTTCCAATTTAAGATTCAAATAGGTAAAAAACAGCAAATACTCACAGTATCTATTATGGACAGAAGAAGGATTTGAGTTTGGTGTATTCTCGATGAAGTATGTATACAAAATGATTCTGTGAAAGATTATATGCCTAGTAAACAAGATAAATAGGAATATGAGTTTTTTGAAGCTTGAAAACACCTGCTTATTATCACCTTAATACCTATATAATATACTACTAGCGAGAGATAATTGTTTCTCCTAAGATAAAGGTTAGGTCCTGGGCTTTATCGGACTACACTAGTTCATACCTTACCTATGACAGCTAACTATCACTCTCCAATCTTTCTTTCTAGCCACCTAGAACTATCTGAATCGAATCTGATTTTAAGACTATCGATATTACAAATGGATCACATTGCTTATTTTCTGAATTTCTATTATCTAGTAATAGTACTCTACTTCACTGCTTTGAAGGTAGAACTCTATTTAACAAATACGACTCGTCTTGTCATTCATGTACAGATATCGCTATCTGCTTTCTGCCAACTCCTCTTTCGAGACGTCACAGACTTTTGAGACCGTCTAATATACAATATCTTTCATTAGTTATCTACTGGTAAATAGGGTTGGTTACAGTCCTTACAATTTAGTTCTATAATTTTTTTACAACTGATTCATTGACTTGTTGACATATTACCTTTCAAGAGTCGTGTATTACCGGGGTTGTTTATGGCATACTTTGACTTGTATCACTATATTTATTATTCTGGTTCTTCCCAACTCCCATGATTGAGATGGATAGCGCTTTACACTATATACACCTGGAGGAGTAATATATATATATATTATATATATAATATATATATATCATATATATTAATCATATATTAATATATATATATTAATATATATATATATAATACTCACTTCATATTAATATAATAGATGATTAGTATATGGCACTGATACCTGATAGTTATAAGATTAACATTCGGGAAGACCGGTGAGTCTCACATACGACGGATCGGCTATGACCTGCTGCTCTAGATCTGAGTATATCAGAAAGTAGACTAATCGACTCTGACGGTGATGAGGAGCCCTCAGAGTGAGGTGTCAGTTGATACTGCGCTGCCCACTATATATGATGGAGTCTGATGATGGATGCGGAGGAGATAAGCGAGTGACAATCCTCGATATGTGGCGCGGAATCAATGAGTAGTAGGCGCTGCACACACTAATATATAGTTATATATATATGTATATATATTTATAAAATACTTTAAATATTTATATAAATTAATATATATAGTATATATATCTAAATATCAATATATATAATAATTAAAATATACTATACATATAACATTACGGTAGGTTTAAAAATTCCTTTTTGAATATGTCGTCATTAGAGCTTTGTTAAAATGAAATTTTGTATTATTAAGTTTGTAGCGGTAAGCGTGATTAATATATTATAGATTATATATATAATATATAAATATATTAATTAATATATATATATATATATATATAGTAATATTAAATATAAGTATATATATATATATATTAATTATATATATTATAATATATATCAATATTATATATAATATTACTTATATATATATAATACTATACTATATATATTATATTATAATATATATATAATAAATAATATACTATAGATATATATAATAATATATATAAAATATATATACTATACTATATAATACTATATATAACTATAATATATACTATATATACAATATATTACTATATATATTAATATATACTATTAATATACTATATATAATTATATATATTATATATATATATTACTATATATACATAATATATTAAATATTTTTAAGTATTATAATATATATATATATATTAATATATATATATTATGTATATATATTAACTATATTATATATATATATATATATATATTAAAAATAAATATTATATATATATATAATTTAATAATTTTATTAATATAACTATTATATAACTATATTATATATTAATTATATAATATATATATATATATATATATTAATTAATTATATATTATATAAGTTTATATATATAATATATAATATATATATTTATATATATATATATTATAAATATTATAATATATATATAATATATATATTATTAATAATTATTATATATTATAAATATAATATATACTATAATTTAATATAATATATATTATAATTTTATACTATTTATATAATGTAGTAATAAATATTAAATATTAATATATATATAATATATAATTTAATATATTAATATAAATAAGTATATAATAATTAATAATATTATATATATATTTTATATATATATATATATATTAATATTTTATATATATTATTATATCTATATAATATATATATATATATATAATTATATATTATACTATTATATATATATAGACTATGTAACATACATAGCTAAAGTAATAAGTACCAATTTGTCATACATTTTTTTATAAATAATTCTCTATTTTTTCCGGACAGTATGATAGGACTACTGGATTTAAGATATATCTGTATTTATAAATTATCCTACTATATATATTTGTATATATATATATACAATAATATACTATTAATAATATATAATATATGTTTTTTTAACTTTTTACTTTCTTTTCCCTTTTCTTTTTCTTTTTTCTATTCCCTTTTTTTTGTCTCTGGTTTACAGACTTTATTTTCACATTTATATAAATATATAATATATATTATATATATATATATATTACAGGTAACCGCCACTACACTTGCAAAGCTCTTTTCAAAAAGAAGGCAGAATTAAATATTTAAATACAATAATGGGAAACCACCCAATCAATCTTTGTGATACGAAGTTTGAAAGACAACTTTATTTGTGTGATGCATTAAAGAATGGAAGTTTAAATACAGGAGGAAAACCAGATAAGGGCGGGGACTTTTACAGAAGAGAGGTGCTTGAAAAGAAGGAGGCATCATAACGAACAAACTTGAGGTTCCACATATTTAAACAGAATTCATGCGAAAGCAACATACCCCTTGTGTTACGAACTACAAGACTATGCAAAGGTGGTAGAATGAGAGAATTCAATTTCCTCTATTCATCATGCCGTTGTACGTAGCCAATAGTAAGAGAATAGTGCGTCCACATATCTTCGTCACACGAGAGAGAGGGGGTCCAAAGGAGTTTGGAATTATGGGAGAGTTTAATAGTCTTTCAGCCATAAACTCAACCCTAGAAATGTGGAATGTGAGCCCACAAATGTGAGAACAATATTTCATGCAAGGGAGGTTGAGACCCTTATATAAATGGAGCAACTATTCGGATGAAAACACTTACTGCTACCAAAACAGAACTTCCAGGTTTTTGGGGGGCACCTTTAGGCAGCCATTGTGAATAATAAGGTTGCCAAGATAGTTTATGTTTATTTTTCAACGCAAGAATTGTTTATACTATTCAATTGGTAAAGACGGGAAATACTGCCGAAGGCAAGATTGGAAAGTTTGAGAGCTGCTTTTGAGTGAGCTGAGAAAAGACAGAGAGAGGAGAGAGATAGAGAGAGAGAGAGAGAGAGAGAGAGAGAGAGAGAGAGAGAGAGAGAGAGAGAGAGAGAGAGAGAGACAGAGAGACAGACAGACAGACAGATCAGACAGACAGACAGACAGACAGACAGACAGACAGACAGACAGAGAGTACGACAGACAGACAGACAGACAGAACAGACAGAGATCGTGAAATGTTTTAATGTTGTTCTCTATAGGGGTTTGGATTTCTACCAAGGTACGAGAAACCCACCAGGCATTACCATCCATAGAATCGGCAAAATAGAAATGGAAAACTGAAGTCGTAGAAGCAACTTCTTGCATGCAGAAAGGAAGTACATTTACAGATGAACTGGAAAAGTGAGAATTTAAATCATTGGCATAAGAATCGGGTTAGAGTTACGACTAATTGAGCTGAGTAAGAGTTGCCAGATTAAGTGAGCATAAAATTGGAGATAAAACAAAACCCTGCGTACACATTCACAATTCAGTAGGAAGGTAGGGAAGAGCGTCGCTTCCATCGCGCACCCGCCCCGTCAGAATTTTTCGATATGTACGAAGTGCCACATACAAGACCCCATAGTTCGCTTGAAGTGAGAAGACTATAATCAGTGAGATAGGAAAAGATATGCCCTTCATGTGAGATCGAGCGACCAAAACGTCCATAAACTGACACACATTACGAAACTGAAATATCATGAACTTTGTACATCTGCCTCTTTCTTAATCAACTGTTTCTTTGTCATAGCTTCTTATGCCTGGGGGATTCGGCGGGTAATCCTGTCAACCGATCAGGACTAATCGTAAATCGATACTATAGTTTTAATATTCACTTTGACAAAATTAGTAGACAGCCGACAGATCTTTTCACAAAGATTTCAAGTGATACTCCCTTATTCTACAAAGTTACGAAATGGGCACCATCTCCTTTGGCTGCGTATGCATTTACATATAATTGATCACACTTAATATTCAACTGTTCAAATAAACCAACTGAATTCCGTATACTATTGGTTCAGCAAATTAGTGTGAGGATTAAGATATGACGAACTTAGGATGCACAGTACAAAGAGCAATAAACAGCAGATGGACCGGCTTATTGTTTGGGATTATGCGCAGGCTGAGAGATGTGCTCTTCTCCGCTACTGCGTGATTCTATTGACTTACTCCCTTATGAGTAAACGAAGAACATTTTTTTGTTAAAAAAATTAAAAAAATTTTTTTAAACAATAAAAAAACCAAAAAAATTTAAAATCTTTTTTAATA